>LT795066.1:518716-537193 GCA_900162835.1 Sporisorium reilianum f. sp. reilianum | reverse complement strand
AGTAGTAGACCATCTTGATTTTGTAATTGACCGTCTTGCATTTTGAAGTGGAACATCTTGCCTTTGAATTCAAATTTCTCTCAATTTTGAATCAGACTGTCTTCCAAGTGAATACAGACACGTCTCAGGTTTGAATTGGACTGCCTTTGGCTGAGGCCAGATGTGTCCCAGACGGACCACCCAACCTTCAAAAGTCATTGGAACCTTGAGGATATAAGAAAGCCCACCTAAGCCGGCCTTCTCCTCAACAACCCACTCCGGCTTTCGCACCCAACCCACCTCCACAGAACAAACCGAACGAACCCACCCCCGCGGAACTATTTCATCTTTCCAAAAATGCGCTTCACCACCCTTATCCTTTACGTGGGCGCTGCGCTTGCTATCGCCGCACTGGCTGCCTTGGCTGCGCCATCCGAAATCAAGCTGTGTGGAAGCCACGAAACGGCCCCCGCCGAGGTTGAGCAAGCCATCGGCAACAGGATCGCAGCGTCGCGCGCCAGCAGCAACCAGAAGACAGCCGCATCGAGCGCTGCCGCCGTGTCGGCCAACATTCCTGTGTACTACCACTTGATCACGGACGGTACCAACGGCAAGATCTCTTCGAGCGCCATTAGCAGCCAGATCTCGATCCTCAACGACAACTACGCTGGCACTGGACTGACGTTCTACCTTGCTAGCACCGACACGACCATCAACTCGGATTGGTTCAACAACGTGAACCAGGGAACTTCTCAGGAGAAGGCAATGAAGTCCGCTCTTCGCAAGGGAGGCGCCAATGCGCTCAACGTCTACACCGTTAGCTTTGGTGGTAGCGGATTGCTGGGATTCGCTACGTTCCCGTGGAGCTATCGTTCGGCCCCTTCGAACGATGGTATCGTCTTGGAATGGCGTACATACCCTGGCGGACCGATCACCAACTACCAGACTGGCAAGACTCTGGTGCACGAGGTTGGTCACTGGGCGGGTCTGTACCACGTCTTCCAAGGTGGCTGCTCTGGCAGCGGCGATTACGTCGACGACACTCCTCCTCAATCCACTGTGACTCGTGGCTGTCCCACTAGCCAGGATTCGTGCTCGGGCGGCGGAGTTGACAGCATCCACTCGCACATGGACTACTCGTACGAGTCCTGCCGAACGCTGTTCACTTCGGGCCAGGTCGCTCGCATTGGAGCTGCCATGTCTTCGTACCGAGTTTGATGGAGGAGCTAAGAAGGAAGAAGAATCGTGGTTTTTGGTCGAATGTGTTGCGGAAAAAGGAGGGAGCGTTTTTGTTTCATTGCATCTCTCCGACCTTTCAGAATGCCGAACGTCATCAGTGCCATGCATGGCCTGTTCTGAGGGCGATCGTACTGTCCACGTCGATATTACACAGGTCTGTGGTCGCAATCGAGGGTCGACTTGTCGCTGAGGGTGTGCTGCATGTGTGGGCGGTCGACTGGTTGATTCGATCTTGCTCCGCCTCAGTGGGAGCGAGCATGACCTTCGCCGGAACGACATGTGCGAACCAAGAGTCAGGGACGCACCCTTCATGTCCAGAACCATTCAGGGCGATGATAGCTCGGAGAATAGAGTCTTCTCGGGCAAACCAGACGAAGGTACCAAGACCTCACACGCTCGCTTGATTCAGCTGGCCGGTAACTCAGGCCTGACAGAATGGCTGTGGGGGATCACGTCTTGCAAGGTATATGTTTGCATTGCTCTGACTCGTTCAAGACCCTGACTCGCGCCGGGAGCCAATCGATCTACGCATCCTCCAACTGCGGACGCCCTCTTGCGAGAGACTGTCGTCCCAGGACGGCTTTTCTTCTACTTGTACAAAGCCACGAGCGAGATAGAATGGCAAGCCGAGGGTGTTGCCCTTCTGCACCGAGACCCACTGTTCGGACGCGCCCGCTGCCACTTGCTGGTTGGTGAGCAGCTCGAGAACGGCGCTTCCAAAACCCTTGCCTCGGCGATCGGGGTCAGCGTACAGAACATACAGCTCGCCCGCCGTCGCACTGGACATGGCACCTGCACCGACGGCGACAACGTGTCCATGCTCGTCGTCGACCACGATGTATCCTGACCAATGCGGCATGGCAGGCGCAATCTCGGACTGAATTCGATCGTGCGTATAGTATTTGGCAATGATAGCCTCGATGAGGTGGATGCTGAGCAGCTTCGAGTAGGTGCAGCGCCAGCTTGAGCTGCAGATGCGACAGATGGCTTCGACGTCGGCCTCTGTAGCCATGCGTGCTTGCACCGTTTTCGAGAGCTTGAGATTGGTGTGATCGCCAAGCCGATCCTTCTCTGGCAGCAGCTGTTCAAGCGAGGAAGCGGGTCTTGTTTGGTCGGCGTTGGAAATTGCAGGCTGAAATTCGACGTAAATAAAAATTCGCCTTGCAGCTTGGACCCTGGACTGGAAATGCAGCCGGACGGGCGCATGTTCTGAGCTGCAAGGAGGCGTCTCGTGCGTCGCTGCATCCAGCCAGCCGGCCAGCTCATCTGTCTCTCTCTCCACGCCACCACCACGGATCTCTCTGCCTTACGCAGCACAAGTGGGGTCGACACAAAATGGACGAAATGGCACATCGCTTTGCCATTTCATTCTGACGCCTCTCACCACCACCACGACGACCAGCAACCTGCCCATCGCTACCGCTTGGAAGCATTCGAGACGTAGCGGTCATGCGCCTCGCAGCCCTTTACCGTTTGGTTCTGGGGGCGTCGACACTGTTCAGTGTTGCAAGGGCCAGCCACGCTCCGAACGACAACACCACCATCCTCCAGCCACGAGTGGTTGCAGCGACTCGTCTGCAGCGATGCTTGGGTGAAGCCGGCATCGAGGTGGTGGCAGCCGACGTCAGTACAGCAGAGGTCTACTTTCAAGCATCGGCGTCGGACAACGTCGTCTTCCACTACAATCCCACGCTGATCGCGTACCCTTCATCGGCGAGTCTGGTGCAGCAGGCGGTGGTGTGCGTGTCGGAACACTCGGATGCTCCCATTGCTGCTAGGAGTGGGGGCCACTCGTTTGCCGGCTTTGGCAGTGGCGGCATGGATGGCTCGGTGGTAATTGATCTGGCACGTCTCAACTCGGTGGTCTCTCATCCACAGAGCGGCACCGTCGAGGTCGGTCCAGGTGCGCGCCTCGGTGATGTGGTCAAAGGCTTGTGGCATCAGGGCAACGGTCAGCGCGCCATGTCGACGGGCACCTGTGCAGCAGTTGGTGTCGGCGGTCTCAGCCTCTGTGGTGGCTTTGGTCCCATGTCGAGAAAGTGGGGCCTCACCACCGACAGCATCCTCGAAGCAGACCTCGTGCTCGCCAACGGATCCATGGTCACCGTGTCGGAATCGCAGCATCCCGAGCTGCTCTGGGCGTTGCGAGGTAGCGGCTCCTTCTTCGGCATCGTCACGCGCTTCCTCTTCCGATCACAAGACGCTTCGCCACCTGTCATCTCGTTCGAATACCGCTGGACGCCGTCCATAGACAGCCTAGACAAGACCATCGCAGTCATCATGGCCGTACAAGCTTTCTCCCTCCAACCCAGCCTTTCCAATGACCTCGGCCTTCACATCCAACTGCATAGACCTTCCCACGGCGACCCTCAGCCCTCGGCGAACCGACCCATCTCGATCGAAGTCAAAGGCATCTACCTTGGCCCCGTTGCCGAATGGGACAAGCTGCAGTCCGCGCTCAAGGGCGAGCTCCGTTCTCGCTCTGCGCCGCGGGCCGACGTCGAAAAAGTGTCGCTGCGCACTTATCTCGAGCTCATGGAAGAGTGGGACGACTTTGGCAAGGGCGAGCACAAGCTCGACACGGAAGCCATCCACAAGCAGCACAACAACTTTGTCATCAAGTCGTCGCTCACCCTCGAGCCCAACAAGGGCTTTGACGAGCAAGCCTTGCGCCCTCTCTTCCAGTACCTCTGGGATACCAGCTTGTCCGCCGGCCAAGACGTCAATCTACCCAACGGAAAGCACGTGTTTTGGGGCTGGAACATCTACTTTGAGCTCTTTGGCGGTGGCACGCCGGCGCACGCACAACCCAAAGCCAAGAAGCTCAGCAGCTTCCCGCATCGCGATGGTCTCTGGCTCATCCAGGTCGCCGTCGGCACCGTCTCCTACATGGACCTCGCCCATTCCGGCCACGTCTATGCGCGCGAGCTCGATGCTCGAGTGAACGGCGCCATCGAAGCATCCGGCCTTGGCAGAGGCGGCTACTCGTGCTACGTCGATTCCGATCTCAACGAGGATGAATGGAAGCAGCTTTACTACGGTGACTCGATTCCACGTCTGGAAGAAATCAAGATGCAGCTGGATCCTCAAAATCTCTTCCGCAACCCGCAGACGCTCGGCAGTCGCAGAGACATCCAGGCCCGACGCAAAGCTGCACGTCGTCGTCGTCGTCGTGGCCAGCCGATGGATACCGACTCGCTCCTGATTGCCTAGTCGAAGCTTCCACCCTCAACCTTCCGAATGGATACCCCTTGCATGTCTATAATAGTACTTCTTTCGATTAGTATCAAGCTAGCCCCATCGCAACAGAGACTGATATCAAGGCAATCATGATCGTGAGACACCCTGCCGCGTCGGTCGCATTCACAATCGATGTCCGAGCAGATCTCTGCAAGGTTTTGCAGATGCGAGTGGTGAGATTTCCTAGGGGTAATGCCGTGCTCTACAATCAAGACGCCTTCCCTTGCGCCTCCTTACTCCTCGTCCTCGTCCTCGTCCTCGCCCTCGACCTGCGGCACGCCCTTGTACACCACCGCCTGATACGCCAGCAGGAGCAGCACGGCGAGCTCCAAGAAAGCGCTCACATACACCGGCTCGGTATGACGCTGATCTGCCCAGCTCCCCAACGACTCGATCGACACGGCGATCATCACGAAAGTTGTCACGACCGCCGTGCCAATCGCAGAGATGCGGAAACAGCCCGTGAACGTCGACGAGCGGTAGTTGAAGTACACCTGGGCCAGCATCTGGGTCTGCAGCAGTGCGCTTGCAAGAGCATCCGTACCATCCTCAAAGATGCGTCGGCTGAGCGGGAACGCCGCCTTTCCACCTGCATCGTCGACCATGCAGCGTTCGGCAGGGTTCAGGACGAAGATCGAATGCTTGCTCACCAGGTAGAACAGGAACAGTGCCGTGAAGAACATGTAGAACGGTTGCTTGTTGACCGATTCGGCCATGTTGATGCTTTTGACCTCGCGTCGAGTCAGGCGACGACGGCGGAACGCCAGTGGATTCGACCAGAACCCAGTGTAGTTGGCAGGACGTTTGAGGTGCATCAGCGTGATCGCCACAAAGGGCAGGTGAGCCAAAGATGTCGAGCCGAAGAAGAGCGAGACGATCGACGCCTCTTCGCCAGCAATGAAAGGCCGTGCTACCTCCACAACATATTTGAGCACGACGATCGTCACCCACATCCACTGCGCTTCGATCCACAGACCCGTGCTGGTCTTTCGGCTGTACCAGAACCAAAAGAGCAGCACCTCGTCGATCAGGAGGTGCCAAATCACCATAGCAACGCTGCCGAGCATTACCGAAGTTGGGTGGTCCTTTCGGTGCAGTCGGTTGCCTGATAGCGCCCGATCGACGTTGCTAGCTGAGTTGATCGTGGAGATCGAGTTGGCGCCGATCTCTTTGGTGCCTTCCTGGCCAGGGCCAAGCGGCGCTGGAGGAGGACGAATCAGGAACGTGTACGCGGATTCGGCCAGCATGACGCGTTGCAATGTGTGGCTCGAAAAGTGGACCTGCCAATCGAACTCAAAGTATTCGTGAGAGGCGTCCAAGGCGGCATCAGGGATGGTACATGCGACGCTTGCATTGCTTCGAAGGATCGCAAGCTCACGCGAGCGGTCGAGCGTCGGCAAGTGTTGAGGGATGCGACGCAGAAATTGAGGTGCTGCTGGCGTCGAGACCTGGGTCAGAGTCGGTCCATAGAAGGACGCTCGTTGCACGTCGTTGTCGTCGTCGGCGACCGTTGCAGCTGAAGTGTCGGGCTTCGTGAAGGTAAACAGCGACTCGAACGCATGCTTCCAGTACGGCCTTTCGCAGACAGCATTGTCGAGGTTGGTACATTGGCGTATCAACGCGAGCCTTCCTTCGAACTGCAGCCTTGTAGCAGTATCGTGGTGGAAGACATCTTTGCTCCTCACCAGTCCGATACGGCTCCTCGTTCGGAAATGGGGGATCAAGATTCTCGCCTCGCCATCTCGAAACTCTGGGAGTCGGCCGTCGGCTGCTTGAATGACCTGGTCAGAGCTTGCTTGCAGGAAGTGAAGGTTTCGCGGGTGCCTATCGAAAAAGGGCAGGATCTGGGTGCGATTGTCGATGGTGCGCTCGGCAGGCAAGCCTTCCGAGTCTGTCCTGTAGAACGGCGAGGGGACAAGCTCGAGCAGACTAGTCGAGATTCCAGCGTCGATGAGGGCGGTGTTGAGGTCCGTCGGCAAGTCTGCATAGCTGCTTCGCTTGGGCAGGACGGGTGCTCCATCGGGAAGCATGTACGAGGCGTTGAAGAAGGTGCCAAACGCCTTTGCTTGGTCTTCAGGTACCGAGACGCTGAAAGTCGCTCGCAGAGACGACCCGCCCAGACCGTTGGTGTAGAGCGGAGCCACAGGAATGCGGAGTGGGATGGAAGTGCGAACCTTCGAGTTAATCGTAGCCCCTTCCACCGCCTTTCCAGCCCATACAACGGCGTCCGTGCGCGTAAAGTTGGAGAGAGTGCCGTTGGCGTCACGTTTGTAGAGAACCTCCTCCATTGTTTTCCATGGCTCGTCGCGATCTGGCAGCTTGCCGCCTCGTGCGAGCAGGTCGGTCACATCTTCCCAGACCGTCGCATAGATGTCGAATGTGGATGATGGGGTGATGAGAGGGTGCACTTGCGTCACATTGTTAGGCTGGATCTGCTTGTGATGGATGGCAAGCGATTTGAGAGGGAAGAGGAATACCCGAGAGAATTTGACCACCAAGTAGCCACCTTCAAAGACGACCGTCGCTCCGAAGAGAGCAAAAAGCACGGTTGCTACGTAGAAATAGAGCTGACAAGAGCGTCTGCGTCCCTCGCGCTGTTTCGTCGCGCGGTCGACGGGGATCGAGGCAGGGTGGAAGACCTGCTCTTGCTCGCGTGGCGAGTTCATGGTCGCGTCCGGATCAGGTCAAGAATGTCGGTTGTCGACCATCAAAGGTCGGTGGTGATGGTCGAGTCGTAGGTTGGGCTCGAAAGGCGACGATTGCATCCTGGTCGAGAGGGCTCAGTCGAGTCGAGTCGGATCCGCATAATCGATGACATGGAAGATTCATGCAAAGGACGGACGCGCACGCTCCGATGGCTGAGCGCAACATGCACAGCCAATCATCAGCTACCGGTCGTCTGTACGATCTCCAACGTGAGGACGCTCTGAATGTCACCTCTTTTCTATCTGCAAAGGGCTCCGCCGAACGGTCCAGGTCGGTCGAAACACTGACAGATGCCGCCGCCGACTTGGCCTAGATCCTGGAGGATCCGCCGAAGGCTCAGCCGCCGGCGTCATTCAGGGTCCATTCATGATAGAGCTCAATTTGCACACCATCGACCGATCCTTTTTTCACGCATCGGGCCCGATTGAGTCATCATGTGTGGACGAGGACGCTATTGTCGTTCGAGTTGAGGATCGCACCTCCTGTTGCCATCAACTCGAGGTGATGATACTGTACAACTGCCCGCTTGAAGAGGTGGGATTCTCGGGGGGCACGCCAACGGGTCTCTTGGCAACGCCGCCATTGTGTCCGTGCGATTCAGCGCACGGTCGAACATGGTTGCCTCTTTCATCTCAGTCTGGCTCTGTCACCCACTCGACGGTTGTAACGGACTCTGTTCACCCACCCAACCAGCGCGAATCACGAGCCTGTGCAAGATGCGATGCTGCCCAAGATGATCGATCCGGAGGGAGAACCACCCACTCGTCGTCAACAGTGCCTTGACGCTGATTCTTGACAACGAGTGCCAACCCCAATGCATTTCGCCCTGTGCTGCGATGGAGCGGAACGGTGCATTTCACCGCTCGACCAGCTGCACCAACTCCTATCTCACGAGCCCATACAAACAGTCGACTGCTGTCGGACTAGGAAGAAAAAGACCTCGCTCGCTCTCTCACCCTCTCTCACTCTCTCTCCCGCTCACACACCCTCTCTCCCTCTCTCTCCCGCTCGCACACCTTTCTTTCACCATGCGTTCTTTTGTTTCACTTATCGCCACGAGCTTGCTGCTGGCCAGCAACTCTTTCGCTCAGGGCCCTTCTCCTTGGGCCGGTGGTCCTCCTGGTAATGGCGCAGCTGCTGCTCATGCAGTCGATCCTCTCGCGAGCAACCATTGGAGTGCTTTGCCTGGACCAGCCATGCCGCCCAACAACGGTGCTGGCGGCGGTGGTTGGCGACCCTTTGGAAACCCACCCAGCGCCGGTGGTCAGGGAGGCGGGATGCCTGGAATGCCGGGTATGCCAGGTGGTGGCGCCTCAGGCCCGACTCAAGGCGGCGGCGAGAGCCAGCTTAAGCAGGAGACCGACTTCCCCGGCCAGCCCACCAAGGCTGTGCTGTACAGCTATGTTCCGAATTCGTTCAAGAAGGGCAACGCTGTCGTCGTTGCTTTGCACCACTGCGGCGGCTCTGCACCTGGCTTTTTCACTGAACACCCAGACTGGGCGAAGATGGCGGACCAGAAGGGCTTCTTGCTGCTCTTCGGAGGTTCGCCTGAAGGCTCCAAGGGATGCTGGGACGTGAGCTCAGAGGCCTCTCTCAAGCATGACGGCGGTGGTGATACCCAAACCGTTGTCAACATGGTCAAGTTCGCCCAGAAGAAGTACGGTGCTAGCGACAAGGTCTACGTATTCGGTCAGAGTTCGGGAGCGATGATGTCTCAAGCTTTGAGTGCTGTCTACCCCGATGTCTTCGTTGCCGCTGCTGCCTTCAGCGGCGTCCCTGCCGGTAAGTGCACTAAATGACCGTTCGTGAACGAAGCGCTCGAGCTCACACTTAATTTTGTCTCTTGATTCCGATCAGGCTGCTTCCGAACGAGCAAGGCCATCGGTCCGGACTGGAACAGCACATGCACTGCGGGCACTCTCAACGAGCCCACGCAATACTGGGTTCAGCAGGCAAAAGGCATGTACCCTGTAAGTTCATCGGAAGGAGAATGCTGTCTCGTCACCAAGTGCAGGTCACTGATGTACGTTTCACTTTTCCGATGACGGATTTTTCGTTCGATAGGGCTACACGGGCAAGTATCCTCGCATGCTCCTAGTCCATGGCGACCAGGACGCTATCATCAACTTCAACGATCATCGTGAGGCGACCAAGCAGTGGTAAGTACCGGTCGAACGAGCTACAACCTCGCTCAATGTGCCTTGAACGCCTACTCACTCAGCCTTGACCTCCTCTGAACGTCCGCTCAGGTGTGGTCTTCACGGCTTCGACGCTGACACGCCAACCCAGAAGAAGCCTCTGAACACTTTGCCCAACTATGAGATGTCCAAGTACGGTTCGGCGGCAGTCACGGCCATCTCTGCCAAGGGTGTCACGCACGACAATCCTGCTAAGGCCGACTTGACGTGCGAATTCTTCGGTATCTGAACACTCGCTTTGGCAGTAGAGCTCGCCCACGCTGTATTGCAGGGGCCCGACACGCTCACTCTTCTCATTTCTCTCCGTCAAGTCACTGCTTCCCGCCGCTCGGCTGTACCATGCATCGGCGAAAGTGGCGAGGCGGCACTCTCACCCTTCGCGTAGCATGACTTGCATTCTGGTTCTTCACCGCAATTCCAAGGCTTGCTTCGCATATAACAGGATGAACGTGCTGCTGATCATCAAACGCGATCCGCAGGAACGTGTTTCCGTTGGACACAAGTTCATTGAGGTCCGCGCCATTCGCCGGCCAGATGTGCGCTGCGCCGCCGGCTGAAGCATCGGAATTTCGCTGTCAAAGATCGCAGCGGTCGACGGTGAGCACAGCTTTGAGGAAAACGTACACGTCGCGCGCATTCGCTTCTTGCTCCGTGCTTGCTTACCACCTTTTTTTAGTCTACTCGGTCGCGGAATCCCGGCCGCGTTTTCTGGTGGAAGGCAAGGCCCATTGACTGAAAGCTAGGTACGCGAGCATCATCACACACTTTAAAGTTTGCCTGTGCTGAGCTCCGCTCGCACTGACTGACTCCTCGTACCGCCGTAGTCAGCATTGGATCGACTTGTGACAATCCGTTCAGCCTTCGCACCCTGAATGTGGCGAGATTTTCGGCGCTTTCGCCGGTTCTGACATGCCTCGCTACTCCGGTGTGCTCTGCTCTTCTTGAGAAACAGTGTCGGTCAAGTAAATGTCTGAAGCCCGTCAGCACCTTCAAAGCTTCGTGAACAGCGTACTGCGGTGTCTGCGGTACGACCATGACCTCGCCGCCGGAACCGTCACAGGTGGGCGTCTACAAGCAGACGCTACGATGAAGGGCTGATGTGTAGAGGTGCTTTTCGCTGCGTTGCATGCAGTGATAGACGCTCGCCACAAAAGGTATATAGAGTAATCCAGTCAGCCTTCCATCCGGCCCTTCTCATCACCCAAGCCCAACAGCTCCTACGTTTCTAACCTCAAGCCTCAAGCTACCACACTGGACACCAAGACAAGCAATTCGAACAAACGACATGGCGTTCCCCCGAGCACTTCTTCTCTCGGCCCTACTGGGCTCGGCTGCCGTGACCCTCGCAGCTCCCGTCTTCACTCCGTGCGAAGTCAACACCAAGCAATGGGGCTCGATCACCTACGAGGGAATCCCCCTCAGTCTCGGCGAGGATGGCAGTGTCGAGGTGGGAGGTGTCCCCATCAACTTTGCCGTTGCTACTTGCCAGACTACGCAGACAGACCGATACGATTCGCAGTCCAAGGGCTACCTTGTCAACGCTAATGATCCGAGCAAGTGCCTCACCGCTAGCAGTCTCGACCAAAGCGATGCAACCTTCTCGCTTCAAGAATGTCAGTTCAACGGCGCTCAAATGGCGGGTGATGTGTACCCCGAGCAGTCCTTCGCCTGGGACTTTGACAGCAACGGCAAATTGGCCAACGCTTACCTCAACGGAGCGAACAGCAATGCGGTCAACAGCACTCAGCCACCTCTGTACACCATCAAGGCTCAGAACGATCGGTACAGCTTCGATGGCAGTCGCGGCAAGCTGCTGGTCGATTACACTCCGAGCCTCACTTCGCTTCCGACGCCGATCCAAATTCCCCAGAACCAGCTTCCTGTGACCGCAACACAGCCTCCTCCTGCGCTCGAGTGCTCTTCGCACACGTCCGGTCAGATCATCTTCAACAACCAGACTTCGAGCGCCAACCAGTACAAAGGCCCCATCAACGGCAAGTGGGAGGCACAGGCAGACGAAACGACCAAGTTCGTCTTTGAAGAGTGCGACTATTCGGCCGCTGGTCCCAAGAATGACAACAACGCCGTCTATGGCCGTATCCGCCCTGCCACTGATCTTCAGGACAGCAAGTTCCAGTGCTACGAGCTGACAAGCACCAACTACGATTGGGTCAACGGTGTCGAGCTCGACGGCTGCGGGTACTCGACCTTCAACTTCGCCGACGACCCCGACCAGCCCCTCGTCGTTCCCAGGTGGAACAAGATCTCTGACGCGATCGAGTGGGTCATCTTCCAGAATGGAACCCAGCTGGACCATGCCTACGCCTACACCCAGCTCGACTTCGACACCGAGTTTGGCGTGACTCAGTATGTCTGGGACGCCCACGGAATCGGCTTTGCCTTTGTCGACGCCGACAACCAGAACTTGACCAAGTATCCTCCCGGCCTCGTCACGTTCAACGCCGACTCGTAGAGCGAGCACGCTTCTAGGCTGAGCACGCGCATGCGAGTATCTTCTCTTTCACAATGCTCCATTTCAGCATATTCTCGTCGCATTCACACAGCAGTCTCCATCATGCACAGGCTCTGCGTGTTCTCGCATGGTGGGATGGGTGGGGAAAATCGACCGATGCTAGCCCTTCGAGCCCGATGCGTATCAGCGATCTGAACCTGCTACCTGTCCTTCACGCTGTGTGAGAATAGAAGACAGAAGCGGAGACGCGTATCAGAAGTCGGCGGAGAACGACTTTGCGTGAGAGCGGAAGATGACCATCAACTGAGCAAAGTGGTCAGACGGCTGCTGGGCAAACGTGAAAGCTCAACGAGCGAGATGATCAGCCGGCTGGCCCTGTCGGATACCCAAACAACGGGAGCACACATGTCGACCCCGATGCGCTTCAGCAATCTGGACGTGCTTCCCCATGGGCACACTGCTTGGAAACGAGAGCTGACAGCTTAACAGACTCTCGCCCTCTAACCACTGTTCGACCAGTTCGCATGCCTGCATGCGGCCGCAGTGTCTGAAACGAAACATGGCAGAGACATGGCGCGGGGCGGCGCTTGGTCGGAGTGCCAATAATTTCATTCCGCCTGCCAAGAGCGACGAAACAGGAAATTGCAGCCCTCACCTCGCGTTCTCGACTGCTGATCCGGGGCAATCGAGTTGAGGTTCTCCGCAGCGATGTGAAACACATGTTGAACAGCGAGCGGAGTCCGAAAGCGAGTCGAGCTCAGTCTCCAAGACTGCCACTCGACTCAAGCTGGACCATGGCAGTGTCACGCGCGCGCACGCTTGAGGCGAGTGCCGATGGGAACGATGGTATATTCATGTGAATGAACAAGATCAAGCATGTACATGAGAAGGTAGATCCGACAAAAAAAGGAAAAGTTCTAGATGGGAATACCGGGGGCGGTCAGAGGACGGCTGAAGTTGGAGCGCGACAGGCTGGAAGAGTGGCGAAGCATCTTGATCCTGAGCTCGTCCGAGTTGAACTGAGCAGGGGGAGCGCGCATCGGGCTCATGGGGCGGGCGCTGCTGGGTCGCATCAGAGGCGAGCCGTTGGGCGAGCCGCCACGAGGGGTCACTGGTACCGAGACAACGGCACCTGCCGCACCTGCGACATCGCCAAAGTAGTCGTTACCCGACTTGGGGGACGAGCCACCCGAGGAGAGCTGAGGGGTGCAGGGGGCAGAGACATCGCCCAGAAGCATCACCGAGAGACGACGCGAGACGTTGTGCACACCGGTAGCAGGGCCGACCTCGACGACGTGCTTCTCGGGAACGTTCTGCTTGACGAACTGGTCGAGCGTGAGCTCGGCGTACGGCAGCGAAGGGTCGGTAGGGAGCGAGAAGTAGCGCGTCTTGGTGGCCACGTGGCGCTGAAGACCTTCGGGGCGGAAGGGCTGCTTGGAGCCGGCCTTGAACTTGGCGTTCTGGATGGCGGTGACCTGGGCGAGGTACGAGACGCTCTTCTCCCACGTGCACACTGCCGAGACAGGAAGGTAAGGGCGCTTGGCCTTGACGCTAGCCTTGGCGGCGAGCATCTTGACGAGCTCCCAGAGCATGTCGAGCAAGGCAGCCTTGACCACCTCGGGACGAGCGTTGACAGCGGAAGCTCGCGACGATCCAAGGAGATCAGCGACCGAGACGGCAGGAACCTCGATGCGGCGCATCTTGACCTCGACAAAGGCCGAGTACTCGCCACAGCCAGCACCGTCGCAAGAGCGGCATGAGGCTGCCCTCTTGCCGTCGCAAGCCATGCAGCTCAGCTTACCCTGGCCCTGGCAGCGACCGCAGCGGCGACGGCCCTTCTGCATGCCCGAGCCCGAGCACCAGAAGCACTCGTTGCCAGCCTCACCGCAGCATGTGCGGCAGTTCTCGCTACCCGAGCCAGAGCACTTGCGGCAGGCACCAACGGTCTTGGAGCGCGGAAGCTCAAAGATCTTGCGCGTCTTGGACTTTATGGCGCTGATGTCGAGACCCTCGTGGGTGATCTCGATGTCCCAAGGGTTGGGCAGCTCGGGGAGGAGGGGCAGGTGGGCAGCTTCGGAGGCACTCTTGTCGACGCTGGCAATCTTCTTCCAGAGGGCAGTTCGGCTCTCGAGGACGACCATGCCCTTGACGAGCGAGTGGGTCTTGCTGCCCTGGAGCTCGACCTTGAGGGCTTCCTGACGGGCAAGACGCTCGGCAGCACTGATCTCTTCCTTCTTGGTAGGAGGGAGGGGCGAACCGTCCTCGCCAAACATGCGGGCAGGGGGCTCGACAAGGGAAGGGAAGGTCTTGGCGAGGGCGATCTGAGCGGCGTCACGGGAAGGAGGCTCCTGGCTGAGGTGAGCGATGCGGAAGGCAATGTCGTCGCGCGAGAGACCCGAGGAGGGGAAAGCGGGAGCCTCGCCAAAGAGGCTGCTGTTGGCGGACGAAGCAGGGGGCGACGACGAGAGGCTTTGGTCCGAGTCGCTGAACTCGACCGACTTGCCCTTCTGCTCGCGAGTGTATCGCGGCTGTTCCTCGATCAGCTCGAGCTCATCCTCCTCACCCATCGAGTCCACCTGGGCGGCACGAAACGAGGGGTGCAAGGGACCTTGGGCGGTAACGGCGAGGTTGGTGTGGTAGAGACCGATGAGCTCTTCAAGAGCGGCATCGCCACGAGCGTTCTGGTGGGCGTCGAGCTTGAGGGCGTCTTGGAGGTAGTCGACGTTGGAGAAGCTGAGGGCCGTGGGCTCTTGAGGGACGTTGCGCGGGCCCGACATGGATCGCTTGGCGCGGGGAGCCACAACGCGCAGAACAGCCGCCTCCTCGTCCGAGTTGGAGCTGTGGGTGGAAACGGTACGGACCGAGCCGGTGTACATGGAACGAGGACTCGAGAAGGTCGACTCGCTGAAGCCCTGCGAGCGTGGCGAGATGGGCTCGTAAGTGTAGTTGGACATTGTGAGTGTGTTGTGTGGGGAGATCAGATGGAGGGTGAGAATGAGCAGGAACCGCCAGCGGTACCGAGAACTTATATGAAGGATTGAACTGGAAGTGGACGGGGTCGATGGAGAGAGGAGCGAAAGTCCAAGTAGTGCAGAGGCAGTGGCGGAGCGTTTGAGCTGAGGGGTAGGATAGGTGGGGCGAAGTCTTCGAAGCAGACGACGTCTTGGCTTATATGGAAGTTTCACAAGTGAGTAAGACTCAATGTCATGGCTGCACTCGGATAGGATGCATTCCGCGACAGGCGGCTGTCGGTGTCAGTCAGTGCATCTGGCGGCCCATCTGCCTTGCTCATGAGCAACTGGGATTCTCTCCTGGGCGAGGTCAGTTTGCGAAAGCTCAAGATGGAAGCCCATCAACGGACATCAAGTACCGCCTGCTTGTTTCAGGTAAGGCGAAAAACCAGCGACAGGTGAGATTGGCAGAATCCGGTCGAGCGCACGACGAGTGAAGGGCCAATGCAGGCCAAATCCAGCTTGTCGCCATAAACGACATGGCGGTGAGACGACGGACTTTGTGGCTTTGCGGAAGCGTCGAGGAGAGCCTGAGAGAAATCAGAGTGTCTCAGCTGGAGGGAGGCTGTCCGACAAGAGTCGCCGTTTCTGCAAACGGCGAGCAGGGGCTTGAAACTAAGCTTGACCCGTGGTGGCTAAGTGTTCGCAGACAGAAAGTGGTTTCGCATCACTGGTCGGAGTGGAAACTGTACTCTTTTTCTTTTTTTAATAACTTTTTTAAATAAATATTTTTCTTTCTCCTTTTCCTTTTCTTTTCCAAAAAAACCCCCCCGGAGAAAAGGCAATTTCGGGAGGCTTTTTTCTCTTCCGTTTTCCTCACGTTCCAGTCGAACTTTGGTTGCCAATCCCTGCAAGCATCACCAAAAGTGTGTGTAGTGATATCGGCAAGCATTCGAAAGCATTGACTCGAGCATCTTTGACATATCTTTGAGCCAGTCACCTACGCAAGTCGCGTTCGATGCGAGCGTTGGAGTCTGCAACGGAACTTTTCTGCCGAGGAGGCAGCAATTAGGACTTACAGTTGCTGGACCACGACGCTAGTGTCACGGCCTGGTCGGAGCTTGGACGCCTTTCAGCCCAAGCTCGTGCTCATCCTGAACAACGAGCTCGCAGGCGCCAATTGCAGTTGGAACCGCAAACGACTGGGCGGACGATGGGAGCAGAAGAAAAAGGACGAATCCGGCCTTTGAAAGAATCAAACAGCAGCTAACGGCGATCTGCAAGTCAGAAACATGGCCTTTAGCTCACAGCGGACAGGCTCGAGAGGCCGACAGCACCACGATGCACGGTAAGCGAAAAAGACGGAAAGAAAAATCAAGGCAGCAGAGCGCGATACTAGCTTTGACTTCGCTCTACGAAAGCCCAGACAATCCGTGTCTCGGATGGGCTTCGCAGCAAAGCCAGTCTTTCATTTCGAAGCCACATCTCACGCGTGTCAGGCCACAATTCATGCGCTTTTTTTTCTTCATTAAAAAAGTCTCAAAACTTCGGATTCCGCTTTTTCGAAGGATTCCGAATGCAGACTACAATAGTAGAAAATCAACGAGGCTGATCAGCGGCACGTCGAGGGTCTGGCTCTCTCTCTCTCTCTTTCTTTTCTTTCAGCGAAAATGCATGCAGCAAACAGGCGTCGCCGACAGAACCAGGCGCCTAAGCAGCAGGGCGTCGCCTTCTGTGCATGACGGCCAGTCCCGCCCTTGGATCGACACGTCCGAACGCCGCTTGCCACCCCAGCTGATCGTCGTTGGCGCCCGCCAGCCTTCGTGCTGTTCATCTTCTTCCGAATTCAGAGCAAGGAAACGATCATCGAATCTGCCATGCCCAGTCTGGCGATTAGTAAGAGATTGCTTTGGCGACCTTGCTCTGCAATCAAGCTTGAGCGACGGCCCGGCTTGCCAAGGGCCAAGACAGCATGATTTCTTACGGTCCCAAATTCAATTTCTCACGCGGCTCTAAGCGAGCCTGTGTACCTGCAGTTGGCGTTCTAAACCACCTTTGTTGAATCGTACCTGGTCGAATGATCGGCGAGTACAGTAGTGCGAACGAGTGGGCCTACTTCCTTCGATTGGATCTTCGACGGACACAGGCGGCGCACTCGAGGAAATACGCTTCGCATCGTCTCACTGTGTCGTGCAGAAGGCATGTTGAAACATTGCTTTTTGCCCGAGCTGGAACATCACGATCGCAAAGCGACGAGTCGATCTCACGGGACCAACTCTAGCTGCTGGCAACGTGCGCAGATTCCCATGGCCTTTCGCGCTAGTAGCATTCCAAGAACGTCTCACAACTGATGGGGGATAAGGGATCACAGACTCAGAGAAACCCTTCTGTTCCACTTTAAGCCCGGTGGTCCCCTACATCGTAGGGAGAGGAGCTTGCAAATGAGTGAGGTTGGAGCCATGCAAGCCAAGTGAGCGTGAAACCAATCACGACCAAGATACCGGATGTGAGAGAGGCATCGTTCCCAGGAAGGGGTCTCTCGCTTCGAGAGAAGGGACAAGGTTCAGCCCCGCTTAGCGCGAAACACACTGCCATCTTACACCTTTGCGTGGGAGCCACGCTAGATAGCAGCACGTTTGAGGGACAGATGAAAGCATGGCGCCTTGCAAGGCGCATGTGGCTTGACGATGGAGGATTGGACGCGGATTGGAACTGGACTATGGCGCCAAGTGTCGCGCTGAGTTTGTAAAATGCTATTCTGGGCCGTGAAGCAGATTCTTACCCTCCCAACCGCCTTTGCAGACAAGAGCTGCAAATCGCCTGCCGAACAGGCCTGCTGAGGCTCAAACTAATCTGCGATCGAGCGTTCGAGCGTTCGAGCTCGACCGGGTGATCTTCGAACGCGGTCGACTCCATGATGCGTCGCATACAGTAATTTATTTGTTCGAGACGTGGCGGCAAATGAGGTGCCTCGATTATGGGATGGGAGGGGAAATTTACGACAAGCGCCGCGGCTTTAGGGTGTTGTACCCTCACCCTGTTTCCGACGAGATCAAAGAGATCAGCTGTTTGCTTCCTTACCTTTCGAAACGTCGATCAGCACTTGACTCCGCTTGGCCGACGTTTGGCAGTCTGATGGTTTCACGGCCAGCAAGAGCCTTTCTTACCAATGGAACGATGGCAGCAGAGCCGCAGTAGATACTTAGATTTTTCGTGACGAAAGCTCGGATCTGTTTGCACTCTGCCGTTGCCGAGGTGCTTTACCTTGCCCAGACATACTGATCAGAGTGCTCTCTTCTGGATCGATGCGGCTGCTAATCGATATGCACCCGAACCTCTCATGCGCGCCTGTACCCGATCGCTTAGTATCCGAACGAAGCGCCTGGTGCCAAATCTTTGATCCAATTTACACGAGTGGTTGCTCGCCATCGACGGATTACTCGAGATCTCTTGCGTTCATCAGGGTGCTTCCAGAGTTGCTTTACGTGACAAGCCCTCGCCATTCTCAGAATGTTGATCACTTTGTACGACCAGCAGCGTGCTGGAGCGAGCAATGGGGGAAGCCACGTCTCAGGCTTGCCTGGGCACAATTGTTCCAAAACCCCGTCGAAGATTGGCGTCCAGAGTGGCGTCCAGACTCTGGCGCTTATTGTTTTCCAGGTGGGATGCTTCCCGCACTCTGAAAAGAGCC
>LT795066.1:467016-505153 GCA_900162835.1 Sporisorium reilianum f. sp. reilianum | reverse complement strand
AGAGCATCCGAACGACATGGCCGCGGGCGGGATCCCTTTTCTGCATTCCATCATCCGCCACAAAAATGCAGCCTTATTCGAAAAGTGGTGGCCGACTTGGACCCCGAGCGGCGGAGTTAACTGATACTTACATAGCGCAGAGGCGAGCGAGGCCCGCTTGGTGGTGACGACCCAAGCAAAGCCGTCGGAAGATCTTTTGGCAGAGGAGAGAGAAAATAGAAAGCCGCGCCGACCAGCGAATTTTTCGATTATGTTAGACCTAACTATTCTCCGCTTTCATTCCCAAAAAAACAAGCCTTTCCGTGTTCCGAAGCTGGGCGAGCGAGAAGACGCCTTTTGAATGCATCGTTGCTGCGCCTTTCCCACCCTCTCCCTCATCCCCAACCTCCTTTCGCGACACTCGCATCCGCAGCGAATATGTCGCGCCCACCCGAGCTAGACCGCAACCAGGACGCAACCTGCTACATCGGCAACATCGACGACCGCGCCACCGACGCCATCGTCTGGGAGCTCATGATCCAAGCCGGTCCGCTCGTCGACCTCCACCTGCCCAAGGACCGCATCACGCAGACGCACCAGGGCTACGCCTTCGCCGAGTTCCAGACCGAGCAGGACGCCGACTATGCGTGCAAGGTCATGAACGGCCTCAAGCTCTACGGCAAGCCCATCCGCGTCAACAAGGCGTCCAACGACCGCAAGCAGATCGATATCGGCGCCAACCTCTTTGTCGGCAGTCTCGACGCCGCCGTCGACGAGCGGCTGCTCTACGAGACCTTTTCTGCTTTTGGCGGTATTCTGGGCTTGCCCAAGGTGGCGAGAGATCCTGCAAGCGGAGAACCGAAGGGATTCGCATTTGTATCCTTCGACAGCTTCGAGGCTGCCGATGCGGCAATCGAGGCGCTCAACGGCCAGTTTCTGCTCAACAAGAACATCACCGTCGACTACGCCATCAAGAAGGACAGCAAGAACGGCGAGCGCCACGGCACCGCCGCAGAGAGGCTGCTCGCCGCCCAGGCACGAAAGAACAACGCTCTGCCCACACAGCCGTATCCGCAGCACCCTGGCGCAGCACCCGCTGCCATGCCCGCCAATGGCAACGCGCAAGCAGCTGGCTGGAACACGTACGCCCAGCCACCACAGCCCGTCGCATATCCGCAAGGCGCTCCAGCACCACCGCAACCGCCCATCCACTTGAACCCGGGCGCTCCTCCTGCCTACCCTCAGTACCAACAATAGCGTGCCGCCTAGATGTTCGCGCTGCTCTGTTTTCCCAGCATTTGTACTTGTATCTCTTCCGCAGCAATCATGGTTCGGCTTTTCGCACTCAAGGCTGTCTCCTCGGTGATATTGCAAGGCACATCGCAAGATTGTGTGTATTCTGCTGTGCTGAGAGCTTGGATGGTCGCATCTAGTCGTACACTGTGAATCCGCAGCGCGCAAAGTTCGAAGAGAAAGGCACATTGTCAGTACCGCCTTCTGAGTCTACCACACGAATTCGTGCGCGTCCCCGCAAACGTACCGTGAACGATGCCGAACCAAAACGTCCACCAGAGGATAAAGCTGAACGCGTTCTCGGTCAAGCCATTCACCAGGAACCCAGCAACGTCCTGCGTGGAAAAACTGCCGCTGCGTGGGTCGATGGTCAACGCGGGCTTTGCCGCGCTTGCTGGCTTGCCCTTGGCGCTTTTGCTGTGTGCAGATGTGCTGGGTGCCGACGACGAGGCGAGAGGCTTGGCGGGAGGTGAGGGCGAGATGAAGAACTTGCTCGGCGTGCCGTTGGCGTTGACGCCCAGCACGATCAGGTTGGTCAACAGCACCGACACCACGTAGAACCCGAAGCCGAGCCAGTTGGTCAGCCCCAACACGCCCGCCACCCCACCTGCCACTGACAAAGCTGTCGACCGCACACTAGTGTCCACCTCAAAAACAGTCAGCAACCACCCTCTTGATGCCGCGAGTGCGTCCAAGTTGTGCTGCGAGTCACTTACTATTCTACCTGCTTGCCATTGTGCGCCACGTTTTCCGGATAGTACGACTGCGCGCGCAGTTGAAGCTCCTGCTCTTGAATCAGTGCTGCTGCCGACATGCTGTCCTTTTTGTGCCGTCGTGAGGGATGACGGGTCTCGAGATGGTGGAAGATGATGCAGAGAAGAAAGGGTCGTCGAGGGTCGAATTGCTCACTTGCTACGCACAGACGCGCTCCACCAAATCGCATCCATCGCCTTTCGCACGAAATACGGATTTTTCTTCCTCGTCCAGCTTGTTCCTCGTTTCTTTCAGGGCCCTGGCTCTCCCTCACTCAAATACTCATATCGACACAGCATCACCTCTCGTCTAGGTCAAACGGATCTGCAAAAGAGCGTAAGTGAATGCAACTAGATGTAGCAAATAGGAATACAATTGATGCGTCAGACATCCACAGTGCTAGCCGAATGCGCTGCGACAAGAAATGGTTGCCCTTTCTATGCTGCCATGCCACTGACGCGGCGGCTGGTGCGACGCGCTTTGGCCACACTGGCGCCCGGAAGGTATACATCGTCGCTGGACGGTCTGCTCGCGGTCGTTGGCGAGCTCGAGTGCGCCTCGGACGAGAGAGACGAGGACGGTGCTGCCGACGACGAAGATCTCTGTAGCACCTGTTGGTTCTCATCTGTCAGCGCGATCAGCTCCTTGCCCGCAGAGCCGTCGTCGAAATCGATTCCGAGTCCCAGTGGCGTCAAAGTCGCATCTTTGGAGCGAGATGCCGGTGTCGACGAGATCGCTTTGGCCACCTTGGAAGCAGCGATCGAGGCGGCTGAACTGGTGGTGTGGTTGCCAGTTGGTGAATCAGATGCGGGAGCAGCGGGAAGCGTCGAAGATGACGAGCGCACCGTGATTCTCGGCGTCGATGTCACTCCAGCCTTGTCGCTCGCACGACGCAAGCTGGGCATCGACCGCGCCGGCTGCGGCCTTGCACTGCCAGCGCTGGTGCTCGTGCTCGAGGCGGACCCATTCACTCGCAGTGTGGAGCCCTCCCTCGAAGACGAAGAGCTTGAAGCGGTCGAGCCGGCAGTGCCCGATCTCTGCGTCTTGGCGGACGGTGCAGTCCCGGAAGGCGCACCGTTCTTGAGTGACGTGCGTGTTGAAGTCGAAAGCTGGGTGGTGCCGCTGCTGCCAAGCGACGCGGCAGAGAGCGCCGGACTCGACCGGCCAGTCGATTCCGAGGCAAGACTGCTGAAGGACGATGCCGGACGCAGAGTGGGCGTGCCTGCAATGCGCGGCGATTCCTTGGACGAGGGTGTTGCCGACACCGGAAGCCCCTTAGCTCCGATGCGAGGCGTCATCTGGCCGGGCGTCGCCTTGGTCTGGCTCGTAAGTGCCGAATGCAAGCTGGTTCGCTGGGTGGACGACGATGCCGATGAGGTGGATCGACTCAAGCTGCTGCTCGAGCTGCTCGAGGCCGATGATAGAGCAAGGCCTGCTCTGGCAGCGGTGGTGCCCGAGAAGGTCCTCGGTCTGTCGACGCTGCTGCTGAGGCTCGACGATGCACTCGCAGATCGTGAGCTCAAGAGAGCAGCACCTGCGCTGGCGGGCCTCTGCTTGGGCTTCATACCGGCGGCGAGACCAGCAGACAAAGGCGGACGACCGTTTCCGATTTCGGTAGAGGAAGACGCTGCCGATCCAGGACGTGCGCGCTCGGAGTCCTTCTTCGCATCGCTGAGCTTCCGCGCGCTGGCAGAGGTCTTCGCTGTTTCGGTGATCGGTGTAGGCTGGACTGCTGCACTTTTGGTCGGTCCAGTTCCAACTTCCGAGCCTTGTCTGACGTCGTCGACGGTCGGTGCTGAATCGGGTCCGCTGGCGATCTCTGCCTGCATCGCTTGCTCAGCGGACGACTGGCGGGAACGTGAAGGCAGCGTGGTGGTCTTGCGTCGCAACGAAGGTCTTCGGGCTGCGGTGGCGTTGCTAGCTGTGCTGGAAGAGCGGGACACCATGCTGTCTGTGGAAGAGGAGGCACTCATCTGCGCCGAGGAGCGCGACGGCCACATGGAGGATTGAACGACTCGTGGAGTGTCGACCTGTTGTGGCACCTCGTCGGCGGCGCAAAGGTCGCTCATGGCTGCCTCGAGCTCGGCGAGCTCGCCCAAGTCGGCGTTGCTCGTCACACGCGAGTCGTCATCGGACGTGTCATTTGTGCCATCCGCGTTCCAAAAGGCGTGCGCAGCGCCGCTGGTTGTTTTGGAGCTCATATTCGGGGCCATGTGGTGGCTGGCGCCTTGGCGGATCTCGAACAAGTCGGCCATACGAACGCCTCCGTCGTCTACGCTATGAGAGGCATCGCCATTCGGATGGCTGGGACTCCCTTTGGAGCGCATGTGCGAGGCTCGCTCTGCAGGGGATTGACGCAAGGCCGCTGCTTCGTGCAGTCTGCGGATATCGCTTAGGTTGCCTGTGCTTCCGATCATACCGCGAGCCGATGCTGGCGTGGTGCGGTTGGAGCGATGCGGGGTAGAAGCAGGGACCAAGTCGATGGGGTCGGGTTTGCGCATCTTCGTGTTGAGCTTGGGCAAAGCGTAATTGATGCTCTTTCGGACTCTTCGTGTGCGGCCTGTCAGGGAGCCGTGTTCCTCATCGATAAGAGTGGATACTGGCGCGGAGGGTGTGGCGTCGATGGCGGCGCTGAAGAGTCTTGCTGGCGTCGGCATGGGATCCTGAGGCTCGTGATTGGGGACCTTGCGTTTTCGACCACCGGGCGTGCGCACCTGCGTCTGCGAGATGCCTGGCGAGGTGCCGGTGTGCTGGACGTGGGAGGCGGGTACGTCGTCGCTAGAGGTGTTGCGCGCTCTGCGGGGAGCGGCATCTGCTAGCTTTGCGTTGGCATCCAGCTGGGATGCGGCGTGGTCACGCAGCGAGGAAGGGGACGGGTATCCTCCATTGGTGATGTCAGCCAGGGTTGATGACGCGGGAGGCTGCGAGAGCGCACGATAAACGGGCGCTTGGTCGGCGCCTCTGTACACCAGTACACCGTCCATTGTTTCTGAGTTGGTGTCTGAGGGCAGGTAGGGCTCGGAGCTGGGCGCTGGACTGGAACGAATCGAGGCGGACTCGGAGGATGGATGGGCAGCGTAGGATTCGTTGATGTCGTTTTGCGAAAAGTAGCCGCTTTGCCTTCGACTGGATTTGCGCCCTGATCTGCGTAATGATTGGCGAATCGAGTCGTCGGACTGCATCAGCAAAGGCATCTCGGAGACGGGATGGGGAGGTGTAACGCCCGGAAGCGACCAGTGATGGGCGGCCGAGCGAGACGTGGCAGCGGCAATGACGTGTTCGAGATCCATGGGCAACTCGGGACTGCCCATAGGCGACGGCGCGCCATCCATGTCGAGAACGGAGGTTGCGCCATTGGTAGAGCCATGCGAATCAGCTTGTGGTGTGCGTTTGGACTGAGCAGCGCGCATAGCTTGAAAGTGGTGCTGCCATTCGTCGTGGAAGCCTTCGTTGGCCAGAACGGGCGCTAATCTGCCGTTGAATGTGACGAGCGGGGTATGGGAGCGCTCTTCATCTTCGGTGTCGGAATGCTCCTCTTTGAGGCTGTCGAGGTGACCTTCAGGTGGTTTCGCGACGGAACGAACGATTGTGGCGGAGTTCGGGTTGGGCTCGACGGTGACTCTGTTGGATGTCGGCAATGGAGCGAGGCCGATGGACTGTTTTGAGTGACCTGCGCTGAGAGTAAGTCCTCTACCGATGGCTTCCCAGCCGGCATGGATAGTACCGATGGCGTGATGGAGCTGGCTGACTTGCGCAGTGAGTGTGACGGTGTCCATCTCCTTTTGGATCTTTTCGGCCTCGAGGAGCTGTATACGATTCTCGAGCTCGCGTATTCGAAGCTGGTTGAGGGCGTTGGCCTTGATGATCTCGCGGTTCTGGGAGATGTGCTTGCGTTTGAACTGCTCAAAGTTTTCCAGGATGGACTCCATGTTGGGGATGAGCATGGTGGCGGAGCGACTGGACTCGATCGAGTGAGTGGTGCCATTTTGGGAGGTGGGGTCAGGAAGACTGGCGCTCAACCTGACCTCTCGCCGTGTGGCTGGTGGCATTGTCGAGAGTGATGGCGATGGTGGTGGCGCTGCTGCTGCTGGCTGGAGGCGCTTCCAGCTCGGCAGCTTCTACGCGACGAGACGGTCTCCTCTGCCAAGAGTCTTGTCAAGGCAGCGTCGCGCGCCAGCAACAAAGGCAGAGAAGAGAGGGTGCGATGGGGGTCAGATGTGTGCTGCTGCTGCCGTCATCACTGTATGGATGTGGGTGGAGCTGGTGCTGAGCGTCGTGGCTGACGACGAGACCAGGAGCCTGAGGCGAAAGAGGGCCACGACCTGCGAGATGTGAGCGCGCACGTTGCGGATCAAGAGGGTGGATCAAGGCTGAGCGTGCGCGCTTGGTGAGGATGCGCAAGGCTGCAGCGTGTCGAAGATGCAAGGAAAAGGGGAGCAGACGGTCGTTGTATGCAGTTGAGAAGGGAAGAGCCGTCGAGAGCTGCAGGCAAATTAACAGGCGCAAAAAAAAGTGTTGCTTTCACTCGGCAAAGGCGGGGCGGGCGAAGGGCAAGAGTCCAACACCTGCTGCGCTGCCTCGTTTTTGTCGAGCTGCTCCCGTCGGTTGCGCACGACGATCATCACCGATTCCAACTCACACAGCCATCGTGTGACGACGACAGAATATCCGGGCGCTTTGTTGTAAAGTCACGCTCCGTTCCCTCGAAGCCAAGCTGCTCCTCGTCACGCGATGCCGGTGCGCAAGGCAAGCAATCACATCCGAGCAGAGCCTCAGGTCCACACCAATGAGACCGTGCTCGGCAGCATCCCGAAAGTCGGTGGTCCCGCTTTGCATCTCACACCAAAATCAAGCACCGCTCGCTCGCTCGCTCAAATTGGGCAAGCGGCAGCCGAGCGAGATTTACTGTTCAGATGCTCGAGATGCACAACGATCTGGGCATCGACGCGACACAGCATCTCTAGGTGAGCTCAGCGTCGATCGATCGTCAAAGCTGCTGTTCCGCGGCTTTCTTTCTTTCCAGCCAACTGATACAAATGAAGAGGGAGGGAGCAGCTTTTTTTTTGTTTGTGTTGCAAAGGCGTAGCTGCATGTTTTTCATGCACTTAGCGAGCTGCAGACGGCGCGTGATATTTTTTTTTTTTCTTCTTGGAAAGGTGCTCGAGTGCAACAGTCGTCCGCGTTGGCCGTGTTCTCCCTTTCCAGAGTCACGTGGCCCGTGCCGTTGAATTGGCAAGGCAAAAAGGCCCTCTCAACGCGACGGCAAGCAGCTCGACGCGATCCAAAAATCGTCGGATCTTCCGGCGTCGAAAGGCTGAGTATGCGAGTGAGTGAGTGAGTGGAGGATCAAGGTCGAGGCATCGATTGCCAGGTTTCCGCATCGTGACTTCCGACTTGTCTCGCCGCCATCCACTGCTGCTGCTTCACATCACTGCGCCGGCTGCTCCGACTGCGACCTTCAGCAACTGCGTCAGTCTACTCGTGAACTCAGCCTCGTCGAGAGCGACCGCAGCATCCATCCGACTCCGATCTCAGTCCATCTAGAACCGTCGTCAAGTCAGCTTGCACCTCGACGGACATCATCCGTCTCTACCGCACACTCCGACGGCATCGCCTTCGCATGCTCACAATGCCGCAATAGCCCTTGGTGGATGTCGACACGCTTCCGAACATGGCAACCATGAACGCTTCTCAGGAGAGCAACGAGTTCGTTGAGCCAGCTCCTCGACCGCCAAGGTCGGATCCATCCGCAGTCGCCTCGACCTCTCGCGTCACGCTTTCTACGACTGCGGCGACGGCTACCAGGACACGCATCGAACTGCTCAGCGATGACGCACCGTCCGACTCACCACCGGGCTCAGGTGACGACGAAGCCGAACCATCCATCGCCAAACGGCCCTCATCCTCCAAAGCCAAGGTCTTTCTCAAAAGCACATCACCCGACGTCTCGCTCCACATCCACCTGCCTCGCGAACTCGATCACACGCTCGCCAGAAAGCTGCAGATTGCCATCCGCGCCCATGGCGGCTTCATCGAAACCGTCTTTGGCAAAGCCGACTTGATCGTTGTCGATCCCAAGCTCGTCACCGTCGCTAGGAAGGCGCTCAAACACGCCAGTCAGATAGGCCAGCCCATCCCCGTTGTCACGTTCGACTACATCAACGACTGTGTGGCTCAGGGCGCTCAGCTCGACGTCAACGACGCCAAGTACAAGTACCAGCCCACTCAATCCGCAGCAGCCGAGCTTGCAAACCTCCCAGCGCCCGCACCGCGCTCGCTCAACGGCCGCAACCCTTTCACCGACGCCGATCGCCAAGCCATCGTCTCGTACTTTGTCGACAAGGACGAGGCCTCGTGGAGTCTCAGTGCCGCCGCCAGAGAGCTCGCAGCTCGCATCCCCACTCACACCTACCAAAGCTTCCAGTCCTATCTACAAGCCAACTTTGAAAAGGGCTGGAACCTCAAACGAGACGTGCTCACCGCACGCCGCAACGCGCTCGATGGCGAGCCATCCGAACTCCAAGCACGCATTCTCCGCTCGCAGTACACCCCCGAGCCTGGTCCCTCGGAGCAGTCTGCGCCCTCGGATGGCTGGCCTCGTGCCTCGCCTCGAGCTCGAGCGCAAGCAGGTGCAGACGACGAACCAGAGCACGCATCAAGCCACTCGAGTCAACAGGAAGAGGAAGAGCCGGATCTGCAGGTGCGCCAACCAAATCCAGGCGCTACCATCGACAATGTCGAGAAAAGTCCTACAAAGATCAGGCAGCCAGTCGACAACACCTCTCCCGAATCGTCTGACGCCGGCACGAGCCCTCCGCCTTCCATCTCGCCGGAACAACGCATTCCGCCCTCTGGTGCTATGCACGCTGCTACATCCGATGACGAGGAGCCTGATCCCGACGAGTATTCTCCCAGCATGATGAGGCATCTGTTGCGTCCACCATCTCCCTCGCGTCTCGCGGCTTTGCAGAAGTCCAGATCCAAGTCGCAGCCAGCCGCACAAGACAGCGACTCGTCGGATGACTCCGAGCTCGATCAGCTCGACGACGATAGTGACGAGGATCTCCTCGAAACGGGTCCACCAAACAATCCAAGTCGCGCAGAGCAATCAGAAGATCCTGAGTGGCAAGGATCTCGACGACTGGACAGCAAGATGCGTCAGGCCAACTCTCAAGCCAACAGCGCGGATAAGCGGGTCAAGTTCACCCAAGACGAGAAGGACGCCCTGCTCAACCAACTCGTCGATCACGTCATGGCCAAAGGCAGCGATCTGCCACCTGCCACCCAAGACGCCATCATCGCCAAGCCCGAAGACGTCTTCTGGGAGCAGTTCGCCACCGTCCATTCCAAGCACTCGGCCGCGTCATGGCGAAGCCACTATCTCAAAAACCGCTCCGTCTACAAGCAGATGATCGATCTCATGATCCTCGATCGTGTTACAGGCCAAGCAGAGGACGACGACGACGACGACGAAGTTTCAAGCTACGTCGGAAGCGCAGGCGAAGGTGAAGGCCAAGACGATCTTGCCATCGAGCAACAGACTGATGAGCAGCTGCCGGATGCTGCTCCTGCAACCTCCTCGAGAGCCAGCGAGCCTGACACAGAGGACACCTCCGAGCAGCTGGGTTCCAAGCCTAATGGCACGTCTCAGGAAGAAGACATAAGCGCTTTTTCCGACGGCGTCGTGGTCTTGCTTCCGCCCCTCGACTTCGAGCCGCCCGCCCGCAGGCAGCCATCATCCGACGAGCAATGGCCAGACGCGCCACCACCGCCTCCCATGCATGACGACGACGACCTCGACGACGACGATGACGATGAAGAAGACATGATGCAGGTCGAGGCTGAGATTGAACCCTCTACGGACGCCTCTCAATCTGCATGCACGTCTCCAGAAGAAGAGAGTTCCACCGGATCCGTTGCCTACGAGGTTGACAGCGTCGATGGGGACGCTGAATCGATCGAGCAAGTGGCAAACGACGAATCTGCGGGGAGCTCCTGGAGACCTTCTGTTGAGCCATCGATCCGACCTCAGCGCAACGCAGCACCCGTGGCGCATCGGCGCTCAACCAGCGCGGTTCAAGCGGGTAGCCCCGTGCTGGCTCAGCATCGCGACGCACCCTTCTACGACTTTACCATGGACAGTGACGAAGAGCAACGCATACGCATCCGCAGCAAGCCTCGTTCGCGCCCCTCTCTGCCCAATCTGCAATCACGTCGGCAGGGAGTCTCACCGAGACTGCACAGGTCACCCATCACGACTGATCGTGTTTTGGGCCATTTCGCCACGCCTTCTCGGAACCAGAGGCCAGCAGCCACTCGTCATGATGAGGACGACCGATTCGAGCGCACACGAACATGGGCACGCAGTGTTTCGCGATCTGCCTCTCCCATCCCGATGCCGGCCGTCGAGTCGGTCGCCATCACCGAGTCGTCACGCTCTCGCGCCAGTCGCATCCACCGCGGACCCATGCTCCGTTCTCCTTTTGTGGACCAAGAGACGCCGTCGCGCCGTTTCGACAACACGCTGTCTTCGCGACGCATCTCGGGCGGCGGGCGTACTTCAGCAGTCCCGCCAGCCTTGGTGAGCCCCACGCCGATGCGCACTCGAGCGAACCCTGTGGACGTGTCGCTGGAGAAACGCGCCTCTCGATCGGCCAAGCACGCTGCGAGAATGCGGTACCGCCGTTCGGTCGCGCAGTTCCTCGATGAATTTGCGCTTGAAAACCAACAGGCGCGAGAACTGCTGAATCGCTTCGGCGGCGACGCCATCAAAGCGCGCGCCTACCTTCTCGGATGGCTCAAAGACATGCGACAGGCGTACGGCGTCGAAGGTCATGTTGCATTCGAGTACGTCAAGACTTCGCAGGGAGACTTTGAGCAAGCCGAGACTTTCCTCCGGCTCGCCTCCATGACGCGCTCTAGCAGCACGCCCAGCCGCTCTTTCGGCAATGTGTCGCGTAGCATGACCAACTCTGCCAGCCCACGAAAGCGGCGTGGCGACGACGAACAACGCAGCCTCGCCCATCCAGAGTCTTCGAGGCGACGCCTTGGATAGGCAAGCGCACCTCCAATGCTCGTTCTTCCTGATTTCAACGTCACATGCCACAGATTCGCAATGTACCAATAGTCGACTTTGCTTCTCCTCCACGTGTAGCACTACTGCATCGTACAACGTACAGTGTACAACGTCGCCACCCTGCTTCGAGTGATGTCCATGCCCGAACGACGTTGAGGTGGTGAATGGTGCCTTCACGCGAATCGGGATCGGGTAAAAGGAGCCACACAATCGCGATTGCAGGCGAGTGGAGGCCAATCACAGAAATTTCAACGGCTCGTGAAGAAATCTCAAAAAAAGTTGCTGAACCTCCTTCATCCCTTCCTCACCATCATCAATCACCGCATCCTTCCACACCAAACTTGCCCCACGCAATGTCGGCAACGATCTCAGGCACAGCCGCTCAAGCCTCTTCCAGCTCGGACACACTGCCTCCCTTTGTCATCCGTGCGAGCAGCTCTCGACCCTCTACATCCAAAAATGGCACCACCTCCTCCAAACGTCGGTTGAAAGGATGCAACACGCCGTCACGGCTGGTGCACTACTCGGGGGAAGTCCATCCGGCCTCGTCGTCCTCGCGGCTCTCGCGGTACGCTCCGACATTCACGAAGGATGACATGGATGTGGAGCAGGACGACATGGACAACGCAGACTCGGACGAGCAGGATGTCAAGATCGCGGTCGCCGGAGCGAGCATCGCCTCTTCCCACGTATTCATGAAGGGTCACGGCACATTCCTGTCCACCAACACGGACGAGATCCTCTCCTCGATGTGTGGCACTGTCGAGCGCGTCAACAAGCTCATCTCAGTCCGACCCGCACGCTCGCGCTATGCTGCCGAGGTGGGCGACCTGGTCATCGGCCGCGTCACCGAGGTCGGACCCAAACGCTGGAAGGTCGACATCAACGCCAAAACCGACTCGTCGCTCCAGCTGTCGTCGATCAACCTGCCCGGTGGGGTGCAGCGTCGGAAAGTGGAGAGCGACGAGCTGCAGATGCGCCACTTTTTCCAGGAGAACGACCTGCTCGTCGCCGAGGTGCAGATGATGTTCCAGGACAACTCGTCCGCCTTGCACACGCGCTCGCTGCGCTACGGAAAGCTCAAGAACGGCGTACTCGTCACCGCAGCCCCAAACTTGATCCAGCGCCTCAAGTCGCACTTTGTACATCTGCGGGACGACGAGCTCGCGGTGGACGTCGACCTCATCATCGGCCTCAACGGGTACATCTGGATCGCCAAGCACTTTGCGTACTCCCAGCCGTCCAATGCGGGCGGTGCGGGCGCGAATGAGGGCCTCGCCGGCTTTGGGGTGGGCATGGACATCGACGCGACCTACTCGGACACCAACGATGCGGATCTGAGCACGGATCTGCGCCGCCAGATCCAGCGCGTCGCCATGTGCATCCACGTGCTCGACGCCTACCACCACCCGATCAGCGATGTGACGATCCATGCGATGGTCCGGATCTCGACCGCGTACGTCGGGCACATTTTGCAGGCGAGCGAGCAGCAGCACTGGCACCGTGATGCGCGGCTGACGGCGCTCATGATGGAGCAGCTGCGCTCGGGCGCCAGTTTGGAAGCGTAGCCGAGTGCTCGCAATGAGAACCAGGCGCAAAGTGTATCCTTTCCAAAGTTCGACGTGAGCCCAAAGTGTCTGTGCAGTGTGTACATTCCCCCGAGAAAGCCTTCCTACACGTGCGTGTCCCCACCACCCTCCCTTCACCCCTCGACCCCAGTCGCGGCGCACAGCTGCGCATAGTCCGCCGACTGCCCGCACAACCTCCTGAAAAACGCGCCCTCCTCCTCCTCGCGCTTCAACAACAGCTCCCGCGGGCTGCCACACTCGACCACCCTTCCATCCTGGAGCACGACCACCCTGTCGTAGTCGATGACGCTCTTGAGGCGGTGTGCGATGCAGAGCACGATCGAGTCGCTCAACGATGTGCGGATGACGCGCTGCACCATGGCGTCCGTGTGCATGTCGGTCGACGAGGTTGCTTCGTCGAGGATGAGGATGCGGGTGGAGCGGAGCAGCGCGCGCGCGAGCGAGAGCAGCTGTGCTTGGCCTGCGGAGAAGTTGGCGCCGCCGGACGAGACGCGTGTGTCGAGCCGCAGGCGCATGTTGAGGCGGGACGGCGTGCCGGGGGGCGGTGTGGAGGCGCCGGGCGTGCTCGACGGCGCCGCAGCAAGCCCGACCTTGGTGAGCGCATCCAGCACCTGCGCATCGTCGTGCTCGCCAAACGGATCCAGGTTCTCGCGCACCGTGCCCGAGAACAGCACCGGGTCCTGCATCACGATGCTCAGCCGGCTGCGCAGCTGCTGCAGCGGCACCGTACTGATATCCACGCCATCCACCACAATCCTACCCCCGCACAGCTCCACCGCGCGCAGCAGACTGGCCGCGAGACTGCTCTTGCCGCTGCCCGTGCGGCCGATGATGCCCACCTTCTCGCCGGGCTGCACGTCGAAGCTCACGCGCTTGAGCACGAGCGGCAGATCGTCCGCGTAGCGCAGGCTGACATTGTCGAAAACAATGCCGGCGCGGCGCGACGGCCACGCGGCAGGCACGAGGCTCGCCGAGTAGCCCGCGACAACGTGCTCGTTCTCTTCGCGCGCCATCTGCTGGTACTCCGCAACGCGCTCGAGCGAGTTGAAGCTGTTGGCGAGGTTCTTGAAATCGTTCACGAGGTAGTACGCCAGCTGGCACAGCAGCTGCGCCGACGACAGCGCCAAGCCCGCCGAGCCCGGCGACACGGCGCCCGACAGCGCGAGCAGCGTCACGACAAACACCGACACCCCACCGAGCACCTGCGAGCGGAAGCTGAGCCACACCTCCATGGTGCACACCGCCCACCACAGCGCCTGGTACACGTCGACCGCGTCGAGCATCGACTCGAGCAGCCGCGGCTCGGCGCCAAACGCGCGCACCGTCACGATGCCCGACAGCGCCTGCTGGAAGTGCGCGTAGATCGGCGACGTCGACGTGGCCTCGATGCGCTGCATGTCGCGCGTGCATGCGAGGAAGCCGCCCACCAGCCACGGACCCGCCAGCGCCAGCACGAGGCAAGGCAGCACGAACGCCGGCACGATCGCGACGCAGATGAGCAGGTACGCCGCCATCGAGAACGCGTTGTTGCCCAGATTCATGATCGACTGCGGCAGGATGTTGTCGATGCAGTCCATGTCTGTGCCGAACCGGTTCATGATGCGTCCGGCCGGCGTGGTGTCGAACCAGCGCAGCGGTGCGCGGATCACGTTGGCGAGCAGCGTGGTGAACAGGTTCTGCGAGGCTCGGATCGAAGCCACATAAAAGCAAATCGCCCGGGAGCTGTTGAACAGAATCACCGCCAGTCCACTGAGACCGTACACGGACAGGTAGAAGCCAGCGTGTCCGTCGGCTGGAGGCAAGTCGAACGGCAGATGCGAGGACGCCAGGATCGTCGCCAACGATCGCAGCCCGTAGTCCTTGTACGCCTCGCCCCACACCTTGAGCCAGTACTGCCCGAACGACTCGGACAGACGCAGCAGCAGCAACAGCACAACGAGCACCCCCCAAATCCGGAGCGAAGACGCCTGCAGATACGTGCGGTAGAAGACCCAGCTGACGGCTCCCTCTCGCCGCTTTTCTTCCTGGTGCAACAGACGAGGGGTTCGAGCGCCGGATGCAAGTTCGCCTGTGCGTTTCGGTGTTGATGTTGTCTCTGCTGCTCCATTGTCGAGCGTGACATGAGCGGCATCAGGATGAAGCGTGGAGTCGACACTGGTGCCGAGTTCCTGGGCATCAGTGTCATCCGTGTTTGCAGCGCTAGTCTCCCCGCGATCGCTGCGTGTCGTGTCCCGACTTTGCACATGCGAACCGGACAGCACGCCTCGCGCCTGCAAATCGGACGGCGTACCCTGATGCGCCACGCGACCGTTCTCCATACTAACCACCAACGCCGCGCGATCCATCAAAAGATGCGCGTGGTGCGTAACCAAAATCACCCGCCGCCGCTTCGCGATCTCGCCCAACACAGCATGCTTGACAATATGATTCTGCACGCGCGTATCCACCGCCGACAGCACGTCGTCCAGCAGCACGGTGCTGCTGCGTGCATACAGAGCCCGCGCGAGCGAGATGCGCGCCTTCTGCCCGCCCGAGACCGTATGCGAGCCGATCCGCGTCAGATCGCCGTCGTCCATCGAGTCGAGATCGTCGTGCAGCGCACAGGCGTGGATGCACATGTCGTAGCGCGCCTGGTCGAACGGGGTCCCGAACAGGATGTTGTCGCGCACCGACTTGCCCGCTTCCAGCCACGGTAGCTGGTTGGCATAGCTGAAGCGGCTGCGGCCGTGCTGGTCGAACTTGTGGCGCACGACGGTTCCTTCGTGTAACTGGAGCATCTCGCCCAAGATGGCGGCTAGCATGCTGCTCTTGCCTGAGCCGGTGGGTCCGACAATGAGGGTAAGCTCTCCAGCGGGGAAGCTGACGTCGATGTCGCGAAGCGCGAAAGTGTGATGCTCCGAATCAGCTGGACGATCGCCGTTTGCCGTGCCCTCGTCCGAAGCAGGGCGCATGGTCGTTTGCGTGCTGTGCCAGAAGAAGCTGCATCCTTTGATCGCAAGCTCTTCTTCGTTAACGATACCATTGCCCTCGTGTGCTCGAGCGGGCTCGTCGACATCTTCGTCCTTGTATCCATCGTGCTGCGATTCAGCTGCTGACCGCTGTTCGGAGAGTTGACTGATCGCCTCCTCAACCTCCTGCTCGTTGAGAAACGACTCGAGGCGCTGGACGCTGACCATCGCAATGAGCCCGCCCATCAAAAACCCAGGGATTGCATTGAGCGGCGGCCGTATCATCGTAAACAGCGCGATGGCCGTAAACGCCGTCGAGACCGTAAGCTCCTCCTTGGCCGCCTTGACATAAAAAAAGAAACTCACCAGCGTCACCAACACCGGAATCACGGTCCACAGCAGCTCGAACAGAAACGTCATGACGCGCGACCACACGAGCCGGCGCATCTCGGTGCGCCGCGCGTCGGCGACACGCTGCTCCCACTGCGGCTCGACGCCCTGGATCTTGACAAAGCGCATGGCGTCGATGAGCTCGCTCAGCAGGCTCATGCGCGCGTCGCGCGCCGCGCTGTACTCGCGCTGCTTCTGCACGGCGATCTCGCCCCACACGTAGTTGACGGGGATCGCGGCGACGAGGATGCCGAAGCCGACGAGCGCGCTCCAGCCCATGAGCTTGTACAGGAAGATGGCGGCGATGGTGACTTCGAGCGGCGCGCCGTACAGCTGGTGCAGATCGCACCCCATGCGCAGCAGGATGTTGACGTCCGACGCCATGAGATTGACGACCTTGCCCACGTCGGCACCCTGTTGCTCCTCTTGCTCTTTGAGTTTCTGTGCCTGCCTTTTCTTGCGCTGTGCGATGCGTTGCGCAAGGTTGGATCGGAGAGACTCGAAAGAGACTTGCTTGAGCTTGTCCACCCGTAATGAGGCTGTCCAGGAGCGTTTTTGGCGTAGATCTGTCTGTTGTGGTGGACGCAGCTGCTGATCCAATGGTGCGGCCTCATTCGAGTCCGCAGCAGCAGGAGCCTCGCCATCCGACCCAATCGGGCTCTCTGATCTGATGGAACTCGGCGTAGCATCATCGGCCGGCGCCTCTGTGCCATTTCCCTTTTCTGGCTGGTCAGACGACGTAGATTTAGTCTGTCCGCTGAGATCTCGTCGCTTGAGTGCCTTCTCAAAGAGCGAGACGACGAGCGTGGATCGCAATCGCAGCCCGACCTGGCGAGCATGATGAAAGTTCTGCAGCTCGGCCAGGAAGCGCACCACAGTCAAGCAGAGACCGATGCATGCGTACGCGAACGCCTTCTGGCGAGGCGTCCAATCTGTATCGTCGGCGTTGCTGCTCTGACCACTCTGACTACCGTCGTGCGTAGCTGCGATCTGAATCTGGTCCAGAATGCTTTTGAGGATGTAGGTGCCCAGGTAAGCAAAGCTGACGCTGACGAGCTTGAAGCAGGCATCGAGGAGGATGTCGTTGGCATTGGCGCGGAGGATGCGCGACAAGAGGCGCGGCTTTTCCTGGGTAGCCTCGAGCGCTTTGAACTTGCGGAAGAGCAGGCGGGTATCGTTGATGCCGCGAAGCCGCCAGACATCGGTGGGCCTGAGCGAGCGGCGGAGGGCGAGGCTCTGGATGGGCGCCATCCACGAATACGAGAGGTTCTCGTACAGGCTGCAGTAGTCCTCGGGCGATGTGGGGCACAGGCGATACACTGCATCCGTGCCCTCGCCTGGAAACGAAGTTTTGCTGGTGGCATCTGTCTGTTGTCGAATACGTTCGTCTAGGTCGACCACCGCCTCGTAGCCACCTGGCGTGACGGGCATGCGCAGACAGAGAGATGCAACATAGATGCAGATGACGGTGTTGGCGATGCTGAGCAGAAGTTGAGCGTCCAGTGCGCGTAGATTGGAGCCAAGTGATGGCACGAAAGAAAAGAGGTGTATCCAGGCAGCCACATTGAGCGAGAAGAGCAAGGCGACCAGGTCGAAAGAGGGCGTCTGCGGAGGCCGGAGCAGCAAGCGAAAGAAGATGATGATCCAAGCGATGACCTGGGAGAGACACGGGATCATCTGCGCGTGTTCGGAGAAGGCGGTCTCCCAACCAGTGGCGGTAGCCCACGCCGCAGCCTGGAAGAGGGCGACCAGAAGAAGTCGATCGAGACGCCTGCGTTGCCTCTGAAAACCCAGCATGTCGACGAGGTCGGTTCCAACGGACGAAGCCAGCGTTTCGCTGTCATCGCTACTTGCGCGCTGAGACTGCCGTGAGAGTTCGAGTCGATGCTGACGCACATCTTGCTCTGTAACGAAGGGTGCAAAGTAGTTGAACCAGCGAGGCCTAGCATCGCCGCCGCGAGTCGACTTGCTACGCGCAAATACTCTGCGTGCCGCATGGCGTATGACAGGCACGAAGATGACCACGCCACTGATCAGAAGCGGAGAGCTCTGAGCCAATAGGACGGGGCGTGATGAGCTGGACGCAGCGTCGACCGCTCGCGTGCTGAAGCCAGTCGCATCGAGCGTCGCTGCGAGCGTCGCTGCGAGGTGAGCGGTGGCATTGCTGGCTGTCGACAGAGACGCGCTTGGCCGACGAGCGGTCCAGAGATAGCTGAGCAGTCGGACATCCGCCAGGTCGCTGCGTGTGGAAAAGAATGGCTGTGACATGGTGTCGAGTAGCTCCTTGGACCAGCGAGCTCGAGCCCGTGCGCGCGTACAGCTTGGGTTCACGTTAGCATCGGCAGCAAGCTTCTCGCGAGGATGAGCGCTACGGCATGCTCCGACCACTGCTGCTGTGCTGTCGAAGTGATGGTGACTGAGCCGGTCGAGATGGATGGTGCGGAGAAGCCGACCAAAGTAGCTCTCGATTTCGAGCTCAGACGAGCACTTTTTTTCGGACAGGCCGAGCGCAAAGCATGCAGGCAGACGCACGCGCTTCGGAACTTGGCCGGCATGCGCCATTTGCCATTCGTAATCCGAAGCACCTCAGAGCGTCGTGAAGCGTCGACGACACGACGGCGAGCCCGATAAGAATCTTCACTCGACCTGGCCATTGCAGCATTCACATGATCACACCAGCAACAATCACACGGTCAGATGACTACATTTCGGACGACTAGTCGATAACGATGGCATCCGATGCGGATGTTCCGCCGTCCTGCGAGCCTGGCTTTGCGGCAAGTTTCGACGACGAAGAGGCGCTCCTTGGAACACTTTTGATGGCGGGTTTGCTTTCTGCTGTTGAGTCCGGCGTCCCACTCAGCACGTCAGAACGACACTTCTTACGCTGCGGCTCTGTTGCGCCCGATGCTGCTGTAGCACTCGATGCTGATCGCTTGACCGTGGCTTTGGCGCCAGCTGTCGCCGTAGCTGAAGGCGGCAGGATCTGCACTGGAGGCAGCTTGTCCAGCTGCGCCGGAGCCAGAAGGGTCGAGAGTGGATGACGCGTGAAACGCGATGCTTTGGGACCCATCTCGAGGTAGACATTGACCGTATACGCAGTAGCCGAATAGCTCTGCTCGATCAGCTGCGCCTGGATGCCGTGCACGATGAGCCGGTCGACAATGTCGCGATGCAGCGTGATCTTGCCGCCAGCCACAGCCTGTATGTCGACCATTCCAGCTTTGGCCGTGCTCGAGCTGCTTGCCTTGCCCTTGCCTTTCTTCGCGCCCGTCAGATTGGGGTCCAGGTTGAACTTGCCGCCTCCCAGTCCGCGCGCCACGTCGGACAGGGTTGTCAGCGTGATCCTTCCGCCCTGTCTGCACATCTCGGCCAGGATGGCGAGCAGCTGGTACATCTCTTTGCGTGCATCCATGAGCAGAGCGGCACGGTTGCCCGTGCAGTTGTCGCAGATTCCGCAGACTCGTTGGCGCTGATCGTCGCTCTTGTCGAACATGTCCGAAAAGTACTCTGCGAACAGCTGACGTCGGCATCGAGCCGACTGCGCATACTCGAGCATCGCAGACAGCTTCTCTTGTCCCGTGGGCTCGCCCGCCACCAGCGAGCTCATGCGGATCGCATCCTGAGGACGATAGAACAGCACGCAGTCCGAATTCTGCCCATCGCGACCCGCGCGTCCCGTCTCCTGGTAGTATCCGTCGAGCGACTTGGAGATGCATGCGTGAATCACGAAGCGGACGTCGGGCTTGTCGATGCCCATTCCAAATGCGATGGTGGCGCAGACCACCTGGATTCGACCCGTGCGCCAGTCGGTATGGATCGCCTGCTTGCTCTGGTCGTCGAGCCCAGCATGGTAGCGACCCGTCTTGATGCGACCGTTGCTGATCTCGGTGAGCGAATTTGCCGTGGCTTCCGTATCCGCCTGAGACAGACAATAGACGATGCCGCTGTGGCCAGCGTGATGTTGAAGGATATAGTCGACCATGGCTTCGGCAGCTGCATTCGCCTGTTGCGGGCGCTGCACCACCTGATACAGCAAGTTTGGACGAAAGAGAGGCGCAGTAAAGTAGATCGTACGCTTGGGCGCAGCGTTGTCGGGCTCTGTGACGGCATGCAGACCCATGATTTCGATGATCTCCCTCAGCACCTTGGGACCGCATGTAGCGGTGAGGCACATCACCGGCGTCTTGGGGAACAGTCGGCGAAGGAGCGATAGCTTCGCATAGTCGGGTCTGTAATCGTGACCCATCTGAGAGCAGCAGTGCGCCTCGTCGATCACGATGCGCGACAGTCGACCTTGCTCGTAGGCGCTCTGCAGTGCGGACAGGCACGTCTTGGACTTTGCGATGCGCTCCGGGGTGACGTAGAGAAGCTTGATGCCGTCGTTCTGGTGCTGATTCCAGCTCGCATCCCCAGACTTGGACGAGAATGAACGATCATCAGAGGCCGTGCCCAGTCGGATCTGCTTGAGGATGGCGTTGGAGTCCTCGCGAGACGTGCTTCCGCAGAGCAGCTGCGACTCGATGCCGACTTCCTGCAGATGCAGCACCTGGTCCGTCATGAGCGAGATGAGGGGCGATACGACGAGCGTGACTCCGGGAGTGAGAATGGCGGGAAGCTGATAGCACAGCGACTTGCCGCCACCCGTAGGCATGACCACCACGGCATCTCGACGATCCATGGCTGCATTGATGACGGCCTCTTGGCAGAAACGGAACGAAGGAATGCCAAATACCGACAGGGCGGCAAGTCGGATGGTGTCGCTCCAGCTGAACGAGGCGGCAGTGTAGTCTGCACCCAGCTTGCGGCTTGAAGCACAGCCATCTTGCTGCAGTGTCTTGAGGTAGTTCGTGTAGACCTTGTGTCGCTCGCGGACAAGAGAGTCCTTGAGCTTTTGCAGCTCGGCGATCTGACTGTGCACCGACTCGACCTCGGCGTCGAGCTCTTCCAGGTTTGCCGCTACCTCCTCGTCGTATATGATCTCTTTTCCGCTGGATCCGCCCGCAGCTGAGCCGTTGCCGTTGCGCCCCGAGCCATTCTGCAAGGGCGAGACGACCTCAAAGTCGCTGTCGGGATCAAAGTCGTCGGCCATGTTTTCGCGGGAGGCTCGACGGCCTGAGAGATGCTAAGGAGCCTTGAGATGGCAACGGCTGGTTATGTCTGGGCCATCGTGGTGTGTTGTCCGCAGCTGCGGCGAAGTGGGTGGTTGCGGGAAGGTGGTGGAAAGCAAGGGTCCAACCAGCGTGCGTGTGGAGGAGTGAAACCAACAAACTGAGCCAAAAAAATGCCGCCAAAAAGCGGCTCAAAAATGCTGCAAAAATAATCTCGGCTTTCGGAACGTGGCTTGAGCCGCCTTTTGGACCCTGCGCAAAACGACCATTCCTTCTCAAACAGCAAACAGCGCATCTCACCTTGCTCGCTCACCACCACCATCCACACACGATCGGCAATTCGCCATGTCTTCTTCACAACAAGTCGCTCCCGAGCGATCCATCTTTGGCGTCGACCCGCTCGATGACTTTGTGACCATGGTCGGGGACTGGATCTACGCCAACGGAAGAGGAAGGCCAAATTTGGAGGTAAGCATCTGCACGAAGAGACTAAATGTTGTCGATACATTACTGACTCGCTCTGCTCCGCTTCAGATCGAGGGCAAGATCGGCCAAATCATTTACCAAGAGACCGGCGAGAGGATACAGCTGCCCGTGCGCAACGAGACGATCGTCGATCTCAGTCGCACGCGCTTCGACAGCCGGATGACAATCGTAAGTATCGATTCGACAGTCTTGAATCTCTTCCCTCAATTCGATTGTGCAGAGGGCTGATCGCTGTCTTTTCATGCCTTACTTTGCGTTATCACAGTCGCAGCATGCGCAGTACAACCGCATACTCAACTCGCTCGTCTCACGCTCGGGCGAGCCGTCGTACACGGGCGCGCGCATCAGCTACCAGCGGCGCAAGGAGATCGACTACTTCCACCCGGCCCCCAGCGGCAAAGTGCGCGTCACACGCGATGCCGAGACGCTCGCGATCAAGCCGGACGGCATCATCCAAAAGCAGCGCATCGCCGACCTCAACATCCACTGCCCGCACCGCCTGTTCGACTACCGCATCAGCATCAACGTCGAGACCCCCGCCGACGAGCCCACGTCCGACCATGTCTCGATCCGCGAGAAGAACCGCCTCTCGTATGCGCACCAGAACTTTGTGGTCGATTTGACCCAGGTCACTGTGCCCGAGAAGCCCCAGGAGCCGATCCACGAGCTCGAGATCGAGTTCCGCAACGTCGACCAGCTCATGCAGGCTGCTGCGCAGGCCAAGGCGAATCCAGCGAGCAATGGTGTGGCAGGTGGCCAGGACTGGAATGCGTTCGACGACCAGGTGCTCATTTTTTTGAACAATATTCGGATGCTTATTCGGAATGGCTCGGCTGACGAGCGCCGTTAGTAGGCTCCGGGAGGGCGGCAGGGAGAGTAGAGTGTGGTGGAGGGAGCGAAGACGAAGCAGGGACAGGGACGGGAGAACAAGGCTGGAAGGAGCCACCTTCGTCCTTGCACTTCCCTCCCTCCGCCTCGACACAGCCTTGACACAGTCTCCGATCTCGATCCAATCAAAAAAAGTCATTGCAAAAGTCTATGATGCATGCTGAAAAAACTCCTCCGTTCCTCTTATCCCTCTACACTGCACAGTCTGGCCAACGCCATCTGGACCAACGCCACTTCCGCCTTGGACGCATCCAGTCCATCCAGTACCTTCGCCAACGTCGAAACAAAGTCGTTCTTGCTATCCTTGACCTGCTCGTAGACGGCTGCGACGAGCTTCGAAGTACGCTGCTGCGTCTCGAGCCACAGCAGGAGCGAGAGCTGTTCGGTGAGCTTGCTGCTTTCTTCCGCAACCTTTTCCGCCAACGCTTCGTCTGCTTCCGACGGCTGCAAGCTGTTCGGTAGTGCAACGACTTTGACCAGCAGCGCGGATACCGCTTCGACGGGCACATCGTCCGCCTCCGCTGTCCCGCTGAACCAAGCCGCGAGGGCGTCGCGCAAAATCGTCACGCCACCCGCCCGCAGCTGCGCAAAGGGCGAACTGGCGATCAGCTGCTCCACCACCTGCAACGCCGCCGTCCTATCGCACCATCGAACCAGCATTTCGGTCAGCAGCTTGAACCGTGCCAGTCGCGCAGTCGGACTCGGCGAGACGACGCTCTGTGTCGCCAGCGTCTGTGCCAAGCTCACTGCCAGTTCAGCTGGAAGAACGCGCGTGCTTGCTGCTGCTGCCGACGACGACGACGCGTCTTGCTGCAAGCCACGCAAGCACCACTGCATCCAGAGCAAGCTCGTATCCGCCAACGCATCCTCTTGGCCTTGTTCGAGTTCCGGTGATGCTGCGGCTTTGGTCTGCTGGCTAACAGCGAGCAGAGCCACAGGTAGCGCTGCTTCGAGCTGCGTCTGCGCACGCACGCCCTTCCATTCGCTCGGGCGATCCCGTGCGTATCCGGAATACAGCAGATGCACATGCAGCACGAACCCAGCGACGCCGAGCGCCGTGAGCGTCTCCCGCGTATCGTCGTCGTCCGGATCGCGCGACATGCCCACCAAGGCGTTCGACCAGATCGAGCCCAAGTCCACCTCGAGCGACGCGAGCGTCTTGGAGATCTCGGCGAACAGCGATTCGTTGCGCTTCACAGCACTCAGCTGTCGATCCTTGGCTGCCAGCGCGTATCGTGGGTTTTGCGCGAGGAAAAACTCTTCGGACAGCGCCGTCTTGGCACCCGCCAGATGCGGAAGGCAGACAGTGACGCCTTGGAGGAACCGGCTGAGCGCCTCGCGCGACGTCTTGCGGACGGGCTCTCGCTCTGTGCCGCCCGTGCTGCGTGCTTCCCAGTCGACCAGGATGAGCGCGGTCGAGCAGCACGTCTTGATCGCCTCTTCGGCCAGATGCTCGCTGGCTTGTGTGCTGTAGTCAGCAACCGAGGCGAGGCCGAGCATGAGACACTGCGGCAGTCGCACAAACACCTGCGAGAACCCCTGAGGCTTCTTGGTGCGGATGCGAGGCACCACCGTGTTCAACAGCCGCATCAGATAGATGGCCTCGGCGGCAGAGCTCCAGAGTTGGTCGTCGTTGAAGAGCTCGATGCATCGAGGCGAGGCTTCGAGCATCTCGCCGCATCGCATGTCGACGGCCATGTAGACTTCGCGCGAGGAAGCAATTTCACCGAGCAGATCCAGCACCTGCTTGGCGGTCGAAGCTGCCTTGGCAGGTGCGCCGGTCGAACGCTCGACGAGGCCGGTGACGGGAGAGAACGCCTTGAACAAGTCGAACGAAATGGCGTCGAGCTCTTGCGTAAAGCGGGCAGCATTCTCGGTCTGAAGTCGAAGAAGGTAGGCTGCAATGCCAGACACGGCATCGAGGAGCTCGGCATGCACGGGCAAGGGATCCTCCTTGAGCAGCGCGCTGGTCATGACGGCAAGACTGGCGACGGACTTGGTGAGGTCCAAGTCGTTGGAGCTCGTCGCACCGACACCCTCCGTCTCGCTGCGTGCACGCGGCGTAGGATCAGGCTTGTCTCGCAAGTCGAGCATCGTCCTCGACTGAGACGCCGATCGCTCCGTGTTGGACGGCGACGACTCCTCCTGAACGACGGCGAAGGCGAGGTTGGACGAAGCGCGTAGACGCGGAGGAGGTGCAGAGAAAGGAATGGCCGACGATGGTGTGGTGTTCATGCTGCTGGCGGGGCCGAGCGATCGACCGCGCGTGTACTGCTCCTGATCGTCGCTTCCGTGCGAGATGGTGCTTCGCGGCTTCATCGTGCCGCTCGGAACGTCAGCCCACGTTGGTCTCGAACCAGACTCGCCTCCTGGCGTGGATGCAGGATTGGCCTGATCCTCTGCCACAGACACCGCCAAACCCGAAGCGTTGCGATGCGAATGAGCTCTGCGTCGACCCGAAGCTACACGACGATGCTTGGGCTCAAGCGTGCCACCGAGAAGGCCAAGATCCAACTCTCCGCCCAGCGTCATGTCACGCGCACGCAGATCCGGACTGGTCCACAGAGCTGCGACATCCTCGGGATCCGTTTCGACGTCCGGATTGTAGTCGGTCGTGGTGCCACCGATGCTGAGCGCCTTGCGCACTGCATCGAGCGCACGATCATCGGAGACGTGGACAAACACCTTGTTGGAGGCGATGCTCTTGTACGAGGTGCTAACGGCGCGGGCCCGGCTCGACTTGCGCGAGCGAGCGCGGCTGGTGGACCGCGAGTTGGGTGCCGAGTGCGGTGAGGGGCTCTTGCGCGCGCAAGACTGCTTTTCTGCGATGCGCAACAGCTCTGGGGACGTCTCGATGGTAAGCCCCAAATTGAAGCGTTCAGGCTCGTTTGCGTCTCGTCGATGACGGTCGTGGTCGCGGTGCGGCGCGAGGCTTCCGTCGCGCTTCTTGAGATCACCGTGCGACACGGCGGGGCTGGATGTGCGACTGGCGCGAGGTGTCGTGTGATTCGAGTCGATCATGGCCTTGCGAAGCGGGTGAATGCCCGTAACGAACTCGGCATGGTTGCTGTGCAGCTTCGAGAGGCGTGCCAGGCTGTCGGTGCTTACATCACGGTGGAGGCCGCCGCCGCCGCTGCCGCCATCTCGATCCGCGCCTACGGCGGAAGAGGCACGGGAGCGATTGCGGTGCGAGCGGCTAGCTACACTCGAGGAACGACTGTACGAGGGGCGGGAAGCGACAAAGTTGACCTGTCCCGCCGGCCTTCGTGGGAAGCGAAGCACGAGCGAAAAGGTGAGACACTTGACGTCGCCTGGCTTGCCCGAGGCGCTGCCAGATCCCGAGACGGGCGCATCTGCTGATGTTCCCGGCGGTCGAGGCATGCCGGCTGCCTGCAGTCGATCCGGTTTGGGCGGCGTCGAGAGGCTGCGTCGATTGGTGGGACGACGCCCGAAGCTGAGTGCGCTGAAGATGGACTGCACGAGGCTCTGTGGCTCTTGGTCGTCGGCTCCCGCGGGCGGATCGACGATCTCGAGCACACACTCGAACACATGGATGTGAGAGTATGGGTCGCGCTCGGAACGCGCCGCCTGGATGGGAAACGGTGTGCTGGGCGAAAGCGAGGCCGGGCAAGGACCGTCGCTTTGCGCGGATATCGGAGTGGCATCGGTGGCACGGGAGCTGACGTTGGAGACGGCATTGTTGAAATCTCGAAATGCGGCTTCAAAGGGGCCTGGCGTCGGAGGCAGACTGGAGCTGGAGCTGGTGTCGGGCCAACAGTGATACAAGATGCCGGCGCAGCGCAAGCAGTATTTGACGTAAGACAGTACTCTCTGAGCGGGTTGGTGCGTCGGGTTGCTGAGCAAGAGCGTCGGTGCTGGCGAGAGGTGCGCACTGGGAACATCTGCTGCAGTCAAGGTCGGCGACGTGGGAGTCGAGTTCTGCGGCGTAGTGCGCTTGGAAGCGGTGGGCGTGGCACCACTGGGCAGCAGCGGCGAGGTGAGCGCGGCTTCTGCAGCAGGGCCAACGACCAGAGGCAGGTTCATCTTGTGCTGCGGCTCGACAGGGATGAAGGTGGTACTCTTGAACTCCTTGACGCCGCGCTGCTGCGGTTCTTCCGCGGAAGCCTCGAGCGCCCTGACCAAGTCTTCAAAGTTGCGCATCCTGCGTTCGCCGTTGACCTCGAGCAGCTTGCCGACGCGATCGCGGAGCTCTGGATCCGGAATGGTGGCCACGGCACGCTGAGCTCGGATGCTCATGGAGCGCACGCTGGTGTGCGAAGCACCGATGGGATAGCGAACGCCGGTGAGCAGACGGAGCATGGTGATGCCGCACGTCCACGCATCGACTTCGGGGCCCCAGTAGTGCACTGTGCCGAGCGGGTTGCGGAGAGCCGTGACGATCTCGGGGCAGTGGAAGGCGGGACTGCCACAGCATGTCGAGAGCTTGGCTTCGCTGCGACTGAAGTGGGTTGCGAGGCCGAAGTCGAGCAGCTTGAGCTGGAGCGTGTCGGGATGGACGAGGATGTTTTCGGGCTTGATGTCGCGGTGGCAGATCTGCAAGGGATGGTGGATGGCATGCACGGCAGACAGAAGCTGGTCGAGGACGCAGTTGGCGACGCCGGTGGGGAGGATGGGATGGTGGGGCGGAGACTGCTCGGACCGCATGACGAGGAGCGCCTCGAGGGTGACGTAGCCGTCCAGGTACTCCTCGACGAGGTAAAAGTGACCTGGCGTGCGAATGGTCTCGTAGACGTTGACGAGGTTGGGATGCGGTGGCAGCTCTGCCAAGAGGGTGGGTTCACGCAGCAAGCGGGTTGCGATGAGTGGGTGATGGGGGAAGAGTGGGGTATGCTTGATGGCGAAGAGCTGGGGATCGCCGGTGGGGCCGTGGGGTTTGGAGGCGAGGAAGACGCTGGAAAACTTGCCGCGACCGAGGATCTTGGGGAGAAGGGTATATTCCGAGATGCCTCTGCTGAGGAGCTTGTCGGCGGAGGAGACGGCGACAATGTCGTGTCGTCGCGATTGAACGTCTTCGAGCGAAGGCAGCACGCCGGCTGCTTCCCACGTGCGGGAGAGCTTGTTGGTTTTGCGCTTCGAGTGGGAGGAGCTGGAGCCACTCGCACTGCCGCTGTGGTGGCCGTTGCCGTTGCCGTTGCCGGAAGCGCTGGCTGCGCTTGTACCGGAACCCGAAGCAGAGCCTGGAGTTGTTGCTCGGCTGTGGCGCTCTGGTGTGTTGACGTCGGCGTCATCGTCGTCGCTGAGAGCGGGAAGCTTGAGCAGATCGAGCACCGCACTTCCGGCGCCACGCGTCTTTTCCCAGGCTTCCTGTTCGGCCAGCTTGGCTGCAGCTACGGCTTTGAGACGCTGCTGCTCCTTTTCGAGCTCCTCGGCGGAAGCGTGACGGACCGCATCGGTAGAATCGTGCGCCGAGGAAGGGTCCGGCGCAGAGCGGCCGTGGGGTGGTGCAGCCGACTGGGTTCGCGAGAACCTCTGTGTCTGGGCGCGACGATATGGCGGCGCGGTGGGTGCGGGCATGTCATTCGACGTGGCTGGCGCAGCACGATGTTGCGACGGGCGAGAGTGCTGGAGCGTTGCTAGCGAGCTGGAACGCTTGTGTGCTCTGAGGCTGTCGGTGATCTGACGTCGCTCGGACGAGGTCAGCGTGGAGATGGCAGCGCTGGTGGCATTGACGTTGGCCGTTGAATTGGGGCCGTGGGAGAGCGTACGGAGCGGTGGTGCGGGCGCTGGGGACGAGGAGCGACTGTGCCTTCGGGACGAAGTGGCCGAGCTGGTGGTGCTGTGGAGCAGAGGTCTCGCGGACGAAGAGGGAGGAGGAGGAGATGTTGGGAAAGCGATGGTGGCGGTGGTGGAATGCTGTGTGGGCGTTGTGAGTGGAGATGCTGGGTGCGATGCTGACGGACTTGCATGCGAGGTGGTTGTGATGGTGGGTATCGAGCAAGAAGCTTGGGGGCTGGCTGAGGGGGAAGACGGGAGCGAAGAGCGAGGATTGAAAGCAGCGGGCGGCGGCGGCGGCGGCGGCGACGACGACGACGACGACGACGGCATGTCGTCGGTGTTGGAAGCAGCAGCCTCAGCAGCAGCCGAGCCGGGAATAGCGGCAGGAGCAGCGTCTTGTTCGTCAAGGCGCTGCTGCTGCTGCTACAAGGCTCTGTTTGGTGAGATGGAAGCGAGGCTGAGTTTGCGAGGCATGAAACGAATCAGAAGTGCGCCTGTTCCAACACCTGGTGCTGCGATGGCATGGTGAGAGGAGGCTCGCATGTGTACCTTGGATTGGGACTGGCAAGGCGAGCGGAGATTCGAGCGCGCTGCTTCTGTTGCAGCAAGGCAGCGCGCAAAGTGAGTTGCGATAAAGCGTTTGCAACCAAGACACCGGCCGGTGGATCCCGAGCGAGCGAGTGACGGCGGGGCGAGAAAGGCGACGGGCGTCTTTGGAGTTTCCGGTTTGTCGCTTGCAAGCGTGAAGCAGGAACGCCGCACGTCAGGGCGAGTCGAGGCGAGGCAAGGCAGGCCCAAAGAGCGTGGGCACGGTGTGACGAGCGAGATGGAGGCAGCCAGCGAGGAAGCGCAGTCGCAGAGTTGTTTGTTCGTGTTGCGCGATAAGCTCGTTGCAAGCCACAAGGTTTTCCGAGTGACTGCACTGCACGCACGCACGCACGCACGCACGCACGCACGCACGCACGCACCTCGGGACTCATCCAATTTAGCGCTCGCGACACCAGAGTTGACCCGAGATAAGTTAGAGCTGTTCTGCAGGCACCACGACGCGGGATGACGAGTCGATCCTTCGGGACGAGATAGCGCAGCGGCTCAGCCGAGCCAGTGTGTGAGCCAAGTGGAAGAAAAACCAAGGAGAGTCCGATAACAGGTTGCGAATCGGTCGTGTTGATTCGATGCGCTGAGCAGCTCGCTCCGACTTCTCATTCGCTGCTGCTGCTGCTGCTGCTGCTGCTGCTGCTGCTTCTTTGCCTCGCCTCGCCAAAAAGAAGCGACGACAAAAGATAAGGCCGAGTCGAGGCGAGCTGCAGTCTGCATCATCCCATTCGATTTCGCCAGAGTGTGAAAAATCATGGCTGCTCTGCAGTCTCGAACTGCCTGGACCAGCAGCTCGCCCAACTTGGGTGCATCGCTTGCTGCTCGCTGCTCGCTGCTCGCTGAGAGCAAACACGGGCCGACACTCTGGTCGCCGCACACCAGGATCCCAAGCAACCACCACCGTCGTCTCTGAGACCAAAAAGCCTATTGACGGACGCTGCACCCTTCGATGCTCGACAGGTTCGGGATCGTCCTTGGTCAACTCGCTTGCTGGGATCAGCGCTCGACTTTCTTGCTGCATGAGAACAATGTGCAACCCCCTGCCTTGGTTCGAGCTGTGCAGAATTTCCAGGCTTTGCTGGTGGCGGGTGAGTTAAATTACCGTGCAGGCTGCATCTTGCACTGCCACCTCGTCGTACCCGAAGAGCCGGTGCAGCACCAACATGCAGTGCGAGCAAAGACGGATTCCGACGTCTGTCTGGCTTGCCTTGCCTCGACGAATCAGCATCGTTCCTCGTTTGTGGCTGCAAGGCGCTTGCAGTCTGCATTGTGTCCCCCTTTCCTTCTTGGTGTGCCACTTTCTCGAATCGATGGTGGATAGGTCACATCGGTACATTTCCGGCCAGTTTGAGCTCTCGAGAGTGGAAACAAGCTTGAGCAAGACGATATCGAGAAAGAGGAAGCGCAAGACCAGCTGACCTGCAGCCTTGGCGCTTGCATCTTGTTCGCTTTCTTCCGATTGGTTCGAGAAGCGCCAGTGCGTCCGCGCTGCTGTCTGCTGTCTGCTGTCTGTCACGAGCGTCAGTCAGCAGCAGCACATGATTCGAAGCTTGTTCGGAAGGACCCTTTGGCTCGACCTTGGTCTCGGAATGACCCGCTTGACACAGCGCAGTAAAAGACCTTTTTGTGTCGGGTGACAAGTCGTATGACCGCGACGCGATGCATTTGAGCCTCTCGAGACCGCATCCTCGTCGCTACTGTACAGTACATCGTTCGCACAGTCGGATGTAACGGTCATTTCTTGGCAGCCGCTCCTCGCTTACAGCATCCACTCCGCCTTTTTGCAGTGAGATTGATTGGCTGCTGCTTGCCATGCTCGCGATAAGATGCGTTGCGAGAGCGTAAAGCGCGGCGTAACACGTTAGAACTCGAACCCGTCGTCGACAGCCGTCGCCTTCAACGCCTCCCGCTCGTCATCGCTGCCCTGCTCGTCGCCCTCCTCTCCCGGAGCAGGCGCCGCCTTCTGCTGTTCCACGTAGATCCGCGCCAGGCTAGCCGGCGTACTCGCCTGCTCCACCGTCTTATCCTCCCGCCTGCGAATAAACCGCGGGAACCGGATCGACAGCCCGCGCTCCTCGCTCACCAGCCCCACCGCCGCCGTGTAGTTCGGGCTGACAGTCACATCCGCCCCGCGGATCTCCCACACCTCGCCCGGCTTCCACCACACGTCCGGCCACAGGCTGCCCGTCTCGAGCTCCATCCCGAACGGCGATGGCTCGCCGTACCGCGCGGTGACGCATGTAGCGGATCCCTCGGCATACCGCACGTTGAGGTCCTTGTAGAATGCGTCGGTAAAGCCAGAGATGCACTTGCACACCGCCTGCAGCACGCCCGTGGTGGGGTCGTAGAGTGCGAGCAGCATGGGCGACCACCAGCTCGCTTTGCGGCCCATGCCGTGCCATGCGCCGATGGGCACCAGGTCGAGCGAGTCGCCCAGCCCGTCGACGTAGTCTTTCTTCACTTTGAGCCACGACTCGCACCGCTTGTCCGGCTCGTATGTCGAGAGCAGTGCTTTGCCGCGTCCGTTGACGCCTTTGCCCAATTCGGCCGGCATCGTCACCAGCTGCTGTGCGTTGCTGCCATTGCGCTTGCCGTTGGCACTGCTGCCACTGTCGAGCGTCTGCATCGCTTCGTCTTCGTTGTCCATCGCCAGATCGTCGTCGACCACATCAGCCAGCTTCTGCAGCCGTCCCGAGCCATTCTCCACCCCATCCTCGCTTGCCTCCGCTGCATCGTCGTCCCCCTTGGCATCCGGCGACGCCTCCCAGTGGTGGTCGAGCGACTTGACCATGATGCCCTCGCACTTGTACTCCTGCGCCTGCGCAAAGAAGCGCGCCACCTCGTCTGCATCCGTGCTCTCGCACGACCGCACGTGTGCAAAACGCGCAATGAGCGGATTCTGCGGAGACAGCGCGGGGAAGCGACTGTGCAGCAGATGGCGCCGCGTGCGGAACGACGACTTGAGCAGCGACTCGCCGTCGAGGTACATCAGGTCGAAGGCGAACACGCCTACCTTGACTTTGATGTCGTGCAGGCTCACGTCCTTTCGACTGCGGTTCGCCAGTGTTTGGAAGGGCAGCAGACGTCCTTCGAGGTCCATCGCCACAACTTCGGCGTCCATGATGAATGAGGTGATGGGCTGTCTTTCGCGTAGTGGTTCGTCGGCAGCGATGCCTTCTGTCTTGACGGATTCATCTGCCTCTGTCGTAGTTTTGGAACGAGACGTCGAAGCTTCCGTAAAAGCACTCCCGCCAATGTTGGCATCCGCCTCGCTCTCCTGTCCCATCAAGATGGGCACCATGTCCACAATGTCCGGATACTTCTCCGTCATCTCCTCCAAGTGCCTCGAAAACAGCCTCACATACACCTCACCCTCCTTGCCCGCCCACTTGCCACACTTGGCATCGCCATCCTTGATACTCCTGCGCGCCTCTGCCCCCGCACTCCGCGGCACGTAGATCGCATGGATCTGACACCGCTGCCCGTCGTACTTGAACTCGGACACAAACGCCCTCGGTCCGAGCTTGTCGTGCATCGCGCCCAACGAGCGCGTGATCGAGCCCAGCATCGGCGAGATGGGCGTGCCAATGCGCAGAGGCACGTGCTCGGACAGGCCTGCCAGCCCGTGCTGCAGCAGCGAGGGCACGATGACGCCAAAGTTGGGGTGGCGAGCGCGCACCTCGCGCACCAGCTTTTCGGCTCTTGCTAGGCGCTCCATCAGAGCGAGGCGGTATGGATCTTGTCGTTCTTTCGGCTTGACGGCGTTGGCCAGGATGCCTTTGCGCTCGTGCGGATGCACCAGGAGCAGCGTTGCTCGTTCCTTTTCCTTCTGGTTGCTCGGCTCGACGGGAGCAGCTCTCTCTTCCACGAGTGCAAACGCGCGCGCCAACGATGTAGCTATCGTCGTACGCACCGCCTGGATGCGCAGATGGCTGATAAACGTGCGCACCAGAAACCGAGTCTCCTCGCCACGACTAGCGACGAGCAATTTCGTAACGTAGCCCAGCTTCTGGTTCGCACTTCCCTGTCCACTCAGCCGAGCGATGCTGTGCAGATTCGCGAACAGACGCTGCACCGTGATGGGAGCCGGTCGAACGAGCGCCTTGACGTCCTTTTTGGCTTCGTACGCAACATCGCCCGGATCGCCCGTCTTGTCCCACACCTGCTTCATGAAGCGCACCGACTTGCCCGTGACCGACTTGATGGCCTTGTTGACGATCGAGCCGCCCAAGCCGAGCTCTACGCCGTCGTACGGAGGCGCAATGTGGTTGCTTACCAGGTAGACCGTGGGCAGCAACGAGTCGGGATCGTGGGCGCGCACGGTGCGGAGCAGGTTGGTGAGGAGCGTCGTGATGGCTAGGCGAGATCGCGTGGCTGTGATGAGCACAAAGGCGTACGTCAAGAGCGCATAGGGCGTAGTCGGTACGAGGTTGCCATCCTTGTCGCTGATCGTGGGCCAAGAGGACGTGTCGACCGCCCAGGGATCGAAGACAAAGACGTCGTCGCCGAGAGGGATGGCTTGTATCGATGCGTCCAATGCGGCCAAGTCGACAGGTCTAGATGTAGGAGTCGGCTTCTTGCTTGGAGATGTGGGTGTCGCTGCAGTTGTTGGCGCTCGCTGCGTAGAAGACGGACCTGCTTCCGCACTACTGGAAGCAAGCTTGCTGTCCTCGTCCTGCTGCCCGGACCATTCGTTATGTAGCCGTCTAGCGAGATCCTCATCCGTCTCCATCCGCGACCTGTACTCGGAAGCAGAGACGCCCGCCTCTTCGGCTGCCAGCTCTATCGCGAATGCAGCATCCTTCTCCTCTTGCGACAGTCGAGTTCCATGGGAATCACGTTGGTCCGCGTCGCCATCTAGGTCTACGAAGACTGCCTTCTGCTTATCCTTAGCTGCGTTCAAGGTTGGAGACGGCGGCTCGGATGTGAATGTAGGCTTGGAGGAGGTTGAAGGGCTTGTAAAGAACGACGTGAGAGCCGACTGCTGTGCTGTCTTGTGCTTCTTTGTCGGTGTCGAGGGCTGGGACGGCCCATTGGCCCGCTTCTTGGGTGGCATGCTACCGTGCTCCACGATTCATTGGCGAGTGCTCGGTCCAATTCCTTCCAGATCTACGGCTGGTCTCTATGACGGCGTTGATGCGAATCTATTGAGGATGATGGTGCTGGATGGGTGGAAGACAGGAAGGACAAGAACCTCCTCATGCGGCGCACAAACAATGTGGAGGCTGAGCCGGCAAAAGTTCGGCAGTCGGGAGTTGGTCAGCGCCGAGCTGGACCCTTTTTTTCTTTGCGTCTTCCTCTTCCTCTTCCACCTTCGACTCCCTAAGCCGCCCAGCTTGCCTTGCATCCTCGACTCGATCTGCTGGCAACCATGTCCAGCCACAAAGCTCTCCGTGAGCTGCCTCGCGCAATCCACTCCTCAGCATCGATTCTGCGAGCTCCTAGCATACCGATGGCCGCCCCTTGTACCCAACGAAACCTGTCCTCAAGCAGCACCTCTCGCTCACACGAAAACCCACTCGGCCTTCCACGAAACAATCAACGGATCCCACCCACCATGCCGCGCAGAGGCACCGGCGGACCACCACAGCCCCGCCGCATCCCACACGTCAAGCACGTCGTCTGCGTCTCGTCCGGCAAAGGCGGCGTCGGCAAATCCACCATCTCTGCCAACCTCGCCGTCGCACTCTCGCTCACGCACGCAAAACCTCGCGTAGGACTGCTGGATCTCGACATCTTTGGGCCGAGCGTGCCCAAGCTCATGGGGCTCGAAGGCATGGGCGAGCCCGAGCTGACGTCGAACGGCGCGCTGATACCCATGAAGAACCACGGCGTGAGCTGCATGTCGATGGGCTTTCTGCTGGGCAACGATTCGGAGGAGGCAGAAGAGAGAGTGGTGGCGTGGAGGGGGATGATGGTGATGAAGGCGACGCAGCAGCTGCTGTTCGACGTCGATTGGCGGCTGAACCCTCTCGCGCCGACACCGGCATCGCCCGACGCGCTCGACGCGTCCAATACGCCGCTCGACGTGCTCGTCATCGACATGCCGCCTGGAACGGGCGACGTCGCGCTCTCGCTAGCGCAACTAGTCAAAGTGGACGCCGCACTCGTGGTGACCACCCCGCAACAGGTGGCGCTGCTGGACGCCAAGAAGGGCGTGTCCATGTTCCGCAAGACCAACGTACCCGTTGCGGGGCTCTTGCTCAACATGAGCCACTTTGTCAGCCCGGACACGGGCAGGGTGTTTGAGATGTTTGGCACCTCGACCGCGGTGGAGCGGTATGCGCAGAAGCAGGGGCTGGATATCCTGGCGAGGGTCCCGCTGCAGCCGCAGTTGAGTGCAGGGGGTGACGAGGGGATCCCAGCGACACTGAGGGAGACGTTGCCGACGTTTGAAAGTGGCGAGCAGCGGGGCCAAGAGCAGGCGAACCATATCCGGGCGGCGTTCCTCGATCTGGCCGACAAGGTGTGGGCGCGGCTGGCCAAGTGAAGCAATACACTCAACAGCAGGTTCTTTTCAAACAGTGCGACAAGCCGGAACCACCAACGAGATCTCATACATCTTTGAACGAGAGTAACATCGATTGCTCAGAAAACGACCTCTACCACCGCACGCACCACCCGCCTACGCCTTTGCCGGCGTCACGCCCGCCTCCTCTTCAAACTGTCGCTCGATCTTCATCACCTCCTGCAGCTCGGCCTCGAGCATCGCCTTGACCTCCTTGCTCGCCGGCTGGAGCGGCATCCTGCACACGCCATATTCATAATACCACCTGTCGAGCGCGCACTTTGTGCCGGGGATGCCGGCCTTGAAGAGCACCCAGTCCGCATGGCTGACGGCCTGCTGGAGCTTCTGGGCGGCCTGGAGCTTGTCGAAGTCCTTGGAGCGCACAGCGTCGGCGGTGAGGTTGTACAGCGCGACGAGCGTGCGCGGGATGATGTTGCCCGAACCGGCAATCACGCCCGTGAAACCGGCCGTGCTCGCGGGGACGATGATGTCTGCAAACCCGGACCAGACGTGGAAGCCCGGGCGCTGGACGACGCTGGCCACACGTGCGCCCTTGCCCACATTGGCACAGGTCAGCTTGGCGCCGCAGATATTGGGGTGCTGCGCGATGTCGATGAGCAGGTCCGAGTCGATGTCGATCCCGCCGACACACGCGGGGAAGTTGTACACCATCACGGGCACCGGCGACCGGTCCGCCACCGCGGTGAAGAACTGCTTCATCGCCGCACGGTCCTTGCCCAGCCCACCGGCAAAGTAGCCGGGCAGGATGACGATCGCCGCATCCGCCCCGGCGCGCGCCGCATCGACACAGTTCGCAATCGTCTCCTTCACCGACCCCACCCCCGTGCCTGCGATGATTTGGGTGGAGGAGAGGCCGGCCTCGGAGAGGTACTGGCGCACGGTGGAGACGAGCTGGAAGCGCTCCGAGGCGTTGAGGTGGATCGCCTCGCCGTTGGTGCCCATGACGACAAGCCCAGAGCCCGCAGAGGCGATGCGCAGCACGTGCGTCTTCCAGGAGGCCAAGTCGATCTCTTCGTTCGCGTCGAACGGCGTGGCGAGCGGCGTCCACACGCCCGGCTGCAATGGGGTCGGCTGGTAGCCGTTGGTGGTCTGCGTCATTGCGATGTTTTACGTTCCGAGATGGAGTGTTTCGGCAGATGGAATGGATGGAAGGATGACTGGATCGAGTGGCGAGCAGAAGGGGGGAGAACAGGGAGGGCGCAAGGGAGGGATGGAGGACTATATACACTCGGCGCGGGGGAGAGCAAGGGACGACGAAGGGAGGGAACAGCGTCGACGACGAGAGAGGGTCGGCAATCCAGCAGCAGCACCTCGGCCACACGGAAAAGCGATCAAGTGGGGTAAAAGACGCATTGCATTGTGTACCGCACCACCACCACCGCCATCACCACCACCCAGCAGCAGCGCAGCGCACGACAATCGCCATGCTTCAAGGCGTTGCGGGTCGTGCGCGCATTCCTGCCAAAAAAAAAAGAGTGGGGGAGACAGCGCCGTGCGCAATTACGTACAGACAGCACTCACTCCACAGCGGATCCACTCTGCGCTTCTTCGAACGCCAACCGCCAACTCGCTCCCCTTTGCTCCCTTCCGCGCTCTGCTTCAAAGCGTGGGGGGCCGCACGCCAACCGAGCCGGCTTACCATTTCCACCTACAGTATCGCTGCGTTTGTGCGACCCCGCACGATCGGCCCCTTATCTTGAACCCACTCTGTCGAGGCTTCATTTGATTGCCCAAAGGACAATGAAGTGACTGCGCCGCGGTGTGTGTGGGGTGGTGAGCCCGTGGGAGGTGAAGGCATTGTTGGTCGTGTCTGTGCGACGTAGGGAGGAGAGGGACGGGCGGGGCCCACGTCGATGCGGAGCAGAGCAGGGGAGCGAAGAGTATGCCGCACTCTTAGCGTGGCTTTTGCTCTCGGTCTTCTCTCGGCGCCTCTTTTTCGCATCTCTTGTTAGAGTGCAGGCGAGTCAAGTCGATCCACCTCCGTCATTGCCGGTGACAGCTTCGCGCACGCTCGGTTCAGAACCACCACCACCACCACCACAATCATGACCGTCGCGCAACCAACCGCGTGCCTGCGCTTCGTGCAACGCATCTGCCGCGCGTTCCAAACCGCCTCGGGCCACGACGCCATCACCATCCCGCAACTGCACATCCACCACGCACACCCCGGCACCGTGCGCGGCACGTTCCGCATCGGCACGCACAACCTCAACCGCCTCGGCACACTGCACGGCGGCTGCATCGCCACACTCACCGACACGCTCGGCTCGCTCGCCATCGCCTCCCACGGCCTCTACTCCACCGGCGTCAGCACGGATATCAACACGACGTATGTCAAGGCGTCTGGCACGGGCGGGGACGAGGTGGCAGTGGAGGGGTGCGTGGTGAGCATGGGCAAGACGTTGGCGTTTACGCGGATGGAGTTGCGGCACCCGGTGACGGGGGCGTTGTTGGCGTACGGATCGCATACCAAGTTTATCGGCAGGGCGATGGGGCACCCGGAGAATGTGAGGTTTGACGAGGACGGGGTCAGCGTGGTTCAGGGCAAACAGCCCGAGGAGTGGAGCGACGAGTCCAAGATGTAGCTTCGCACATGCAGCACGCAAACAAGCCTGCGTTACGCGAATCGTCATGGCGTCGTGTGACAGCCTAGGGCAGCTTCAACACCCACCGCCCATCCACAAACTGCTGCTTGGCCTTGATCGCCGGCAACGTCCACCCCAGTCCACCCGCCAGCCCATCGCTCTCACCTCCCCACCGCA
>LT795066.1:441730-466924 GCA_900162835.1 Sporisorium reilianum f. sp. reilianum | reverse complement strand
AGCCTGCCCAGCTCGCCCTCCGCCCCGGCATCGACCGGCACCGGCTTGCCAAACGTGCACAGCCCGCGCCCCAGCGTCGGCAGCCACACGGCGTTGATCCGCGTCAGCGTCTTGAGCCACACGGTCCCTGCGTCGTGCTCCGCATCCCCCGTGCTGGCGAACTTGGAGCTGCTGCGCTGCACCTCGCCGAACACCACCCACGCGGGCGGCGTCGTGTGGTAGAACGCCGAGGTCGGGTGCACAAACGCAAACCCGGGCACGCCCATCGCCTTGTACGGCACGCCGCGCGTCGACTGCATGCGGTCGCCGCCGCCCTTGGTGCGCAGCCGGAACAGCATCTGGTTCGTGCGTTCGTCCGTGGTCACCGTCGAGCCCGCGACGACGCTCTCGTTCGAGATGAGGTCCGCGCGCACTGCCACCTGGTCGATGTACGCCGACGCGATGAGCTGGCGGATCACCTTGAGCTGCGTGTCGGAGGGTGGCGCGAGTTTCGGGTTCGAGAGCACCTTGGCCAGGTCCGGGAACGTCGACGAGATGAGGCTGCACAGCTGCGCACGCAGCTTGTGGATCTCCTCCATCGCCTTGGGCCGCAGGAAGTTCTTGTCGCAGAACGAGACGCTGCCGCCGGCGTACTCGTACGCTCCGACGACGCTGAGCAGCTGGAACGTGTCCGACAGCCCGGCGCCGAGCGCTTCGAACTTGCGCATCGTCGCAAAGTACTTGGCGCGCCTCGCCTTGCGCCGCTCCTTGTCCAGCATCTCGCTGCTCGTCACATTCTTCAGCTCCGCATCCAGATGCTCGTCCCCATCCATCTTGCCAAACGCGCGATCGTAGTCGTCCCCGTCCCCGTCCGCACCGTGTTCAGCATCAGCAGCACGTCGTCGATCGCCGTACTCCTCCTCGATGAGCTGCTCGCGGATAAACGGGTCGCCGATGCTCAGCGCCGCCACCATGGCGACGATGTACGGCAGACACCCGTGCTGCTGTCCCTGCGCCAGCATCTTGGCGTACCGCGGCGACACGGGGAACAGCGTCATGGTGCGGCCGAGCTCGGTCACCTGCGCGTGGTGGAGCTTGCGCCTGTTCTTGCCGATGCTCACCGAGCCCTGCGCGGGCGCCTCGAGCGCGCCGAGATGCGTGAGCACCTGTTCGGCCTTCTTGAGCGCAATGCGGTCCGGCGGCGTCGGGAACGGGAAGTTGGCCACATTGTCGATGTTCATCGCCTTCATCGACAGCACGAGCCCGTCGACGGGCGTGCGCAGGATCTCGGGGCTCGAGAACTGCGCCAGGTGGTCCTCGTACACCGCCGACGAGTAGAGGCGGTAGCAGTGGCCCGGGCCCGTCCGGCCCGCACGCCCCGCGCGCTGCGACGCCGACGCCTTGCTGATCCACGACACCTCGTACGACTGGACGCCGCTGACCAGGTCGTACTTGCGCTCCTTGCTGCGCCCGCAGTCGATGACGTAGCGGATGTTGGGGATGGTGAGCGACGTCTCGGCGACGTTGGTGGCGACGACGACGAGACGCGTGTCGACGGGCGGCGCTTCGAAGATGCGCATCTGCTTTTCGGACGGCAGCAGCGAGTACAGCGGCAGGATGTGCATGGGCACGTCGCTGTCGTCCTTGAGCTCGTCGGGCAGCTCGTCGTCGTGGCGCGCGTCGGCGTCGCTGCCGGCGTTGTCGTCGTCGTCCGTGTCGAGCGCGTCCGGATCGTCGCCTGCTGCCATCGCGCCATCGTCGACATCAGCCGCGAGGTCTCGGTCCAACCCCAAATCCACCTCTTCCGCCTCGACATCGCCATCTCGTGCCGTCATCTTGACCCGAGCCGAAGCATCCTCGCCATCATCAACATCGTCGCCGCGACGATACTTGAACCGGCCCTGCACACGCTCGCGGTCCTTCTTCTTCTGCTCGATCGCCCTCCTGCCAAACCGCTTCTCGAGCTTCTTGCACACGGTGCTGATCTCCTGCTGGCCCGTGAGGAAGATGAGGATCCCGCCCGGCGGAAGACGCGCGTGGATCTTGGTCGCCTTGCTCACTGACTCGGTGATGTAGTCCTGCACCGTCTTGCGGTTGAAGTGCACCGTGACGGGATGCTGGCGTGCGTCGATGTTGATCACGGGCGGCGGCGACGCGAACAGCGTCGTGTTCTCCGTAAAGTCCGACACGCGCAGCGTGGCACTCATGATGATGAGACGCAGCGGGCGCGCATCGGCTTCGCCTTCGAGCCAGCGCTTCTCGCGCAGGCGCACCACGCGGCTGAGCACGCCGATGAGCACGTCCGTGTTGATGCTGCGCTCGTGCGCCTCGTCCACCATGATGGCGCTGTACTTGGTCAGCAGGAAGTCGGTCGCCAGCTCGCGCAGCAGCACGCCGTCCGTCATGAATTTGATCGCCGTGTCCGCGCTCACCGTGGCGTCGTACCGGATCTGGTGCGAGACGCGGTCGGCGGGCAGACTGAGCTCCGAGCCGACGCGCTGCGCCATGCTGACCGCTGCCACTCGCCGCGGCTGCGTCACACCGATCATGCCCGGGTTGAGACTGCCCTTGGACCCGAACGCGGCTTCGTAGAGGAACTGCGGCACCTGGGTGGTTTTACCGGAGCCGGTCTCGCCGCAGATGACGGTGACGGCGTTCTCCATGATGGTGCGCACGATGTTGTCCTCCTCGGCGACGACGGGCAGCCGCAGACGTGCGACCGTGAGCTGTTCCGGACGCTGCACCTCGACGTGGGTGAGCACCTTGGGTTCCGTCCCGGCTTCGTTGGAGGCCTTGGCAGCTTCGAGCTCGGCGTAGTGCTTGGCGGCAAAAGCAGAGCGTTCTCGCACATTCTCCTCGTCGCGACCGAGCGGACCACGTGCGACGCCGTCCTTGGGCACGATGTCGCCGACTTTGATCTTGAAGCCGGCGACGGGCTCGAGGTTGAACGCGGTGTCGTCTTCTTCGATCTCGTCGGCTTCTGCGCCCTGGGCGGACTCGTCCTTGGCAGGTTTGGTGGCAGCACCGCCGATGCCGAGAGCGGCGCGTGCCCAATCCTTGAAGCTGGAGCTGCGTTTGGTGGTGCCGATGCCTCGGCGACGGGATCGATATTCTTCCGTTTCCTCTTCCTCGTCGTCGTCGTCGTCGCTGTCGTCCTCATCGTCGTCTTGATCCTCATTCATCTCCTCATCCGAGTCATCATCGTCGTCGCCCCCTGATTCGCTCTCGCCGTCATCGTCTTGCGCATCTTTCGGCAACGACTTGGACTGAGCCGGAGCCTTGCTACTGGCTGAAGCAGATGTGGAAGGTTGCGAGGCCTCAGCTTGAAGCAGCCCTCGGCGACGCATGGCTTCGAGAAAGATGACTTCTTCGTCGTGATCCGTGTCTTGCTCCTCTGAGTTCAGATCCGAGTCGTCGTTCTCTTCATCGTCATCGCCTGATTCGTCGTCGATCATTTCCGCATCGTTCTGTCCTGGCTTTGAGGTGGACTGCTCGTCGTCCGAATCTTGCTGATCCCAGCCTGGTCCAGATGCTACCGCCTTGGCTTTGCCTTTGACGTCGATCGCCTGCTGTGCGAGGCGTTTCTCTTGGTTCTTCCGGGACAGTGACGCGCGAGGAGCTGGACCAATGCGGCTGTTGTCGGCTTCCAACGGTGTCAGTCCAGATACAGAGGCGGTGTCGGAGTCGTTGTCGGAGTCGGAGCTGTCAAAGCTGGAGTCGCTCTCGCGGGCTTGCTGCAGCCTTGTGGCAGCGGTGACGCGCGATGCTTTGGGCTTCTTGGCTCGCTTGCGCATGGCGGGCATGATCGGGTTGCCGCTGGCATCCTTTGCCAAGGCGGACCCGAGAGCAGATGCGAGGGCAGAGTCTGGAACAGGAGATGAAGTCGATGATGCAGATGCAACTGCCGCAGTGGCGTTGTTGTTGGCGTTCGGCTTGGACTTGTCAAAGAGGCTAGCGGCGGCAATGATCCTGGCTCGACGAGCAGGGTCCTCCTCGACCTCGCCGACGGGACCATGGTCTTGGCCGTCATCCTCGACGTCTTCTGGCGGTGTAAAGTTGCCCTCGTCCTCGTCATCGTCGTAGCCGTGTGTAGACTGCAAGTCATCCAGATCGGCATCGTCGTCGTCCTCCTCGATCTGCATGGCAGCACCGTTCATGTTCCTTCTCCTTCGCTTGCCCCCGCGGTCTGTCTTTTGACCGGCTGTATCGATGCGCTCCTCCATCGTCTTTGCACGGCCGGTACCGAGGGTCGCAGCAGACTTGAGTGTGGTGCGGTCTACCTCGGCCGAGGTCTGGGCGAGCTTGGCCATGATCTTGACCCGCTCCTCCTTCTTGAGGCGCGAGGCGATGTAGGCATCGAGGCGTTTGCGCTTCTTGGACGACATGGGGGCGGAAGCATCTTGACCCGAGGACTCGAGCAGCTGTCTGCGTTGCTGTTCGGCCTGTTTCCTGCGAAGGTCCTCGTCGCTGCCGGGCACGATGAGCTGTGCGTTGGAGTCGAAGGCGTCGGCCTCTCGTTGACGCAGAGAGCGCTTGTTCTTGTGAGAAGAGCCGCCGACGGACGAGCGCCGCGCTTTTGCGTTGTAGCGCTCCTTGACGGGCTTCTTCATGGTTGAAGGTGTGTGTGGTTGTTGGTGACGATGGTGGTGGTGGTGGTGGTGGTCGAAGCTGTGCTGTGCTGCTGTGCTTTTTTTTTTCTTCGGACTGTTCTTCTCCACTTTTCTTCGTCGGCTGCACCAAAAATTTTGGTCTCCAAAAAAAAAAAGCGGAAAAAAAATTGGGTCCAAAAAATGCAACAGGAAAAAAGAGGCACAAAAAACGAAGCTCAAAACGCACGCGTCAACGAGGTGCTTTACGCGATGACTGACGAGCACGCCACAGCTGATCCGCACTCACTCGTGCGTTTGGGGTTGGGGGAGAACGACCAGACGATGTGATGATGGGAAAGGCAGATCGGAGCAATGCCGACACGAGGGCCCAACAAGATTCGAATGTGGCTCTCAGCACCACCCTGAAAGTGTGCGGCGAGTCCGAATGAAAGCGAAGCATAAGCGCGTCGAGCTCAACAGACCCTGAGCTGCGAACTCAGCCTGCGTGTTGGTCTGCTGCCGCCTGCTGCTGCTGCCGTCTTGTTCCAAAAAAGGATTTGGTGAGTTGTGACAATTCCAAGGCGGCTGAGCAGCGTGTGGAGGAAACACGAATACGAATAAATAAAATCGCTCGAGAAGGCTTCCGAGGAATCACACGCGTTGCAGAGAGAGATCGATCTCCAATCTGCTCAGCCATCCGTCTTGGCGTGTCAATCTCCTCATCACCTCCATCCTCCCGCATTCGCCTATATACTGTATCATCCTTCGTCTTTCGACTGGCTACCATCGTCGCCTGAGCGCTCTCGATATCATCACCAAAGACCGCCTCGATCAAGGCAACCCGGCACTCCCTCGACTCATGCCCTCGACTTCTCGCTCAGCATCCAAGGCCGACTCCTGAGTCGACACCCCACCACTCTCTCACCCGCAAAGCATCGCTCAGTCTCAAGGGCCACGCCTTGACTGGAGCGTGGCTCCCGCGCAGCCATGAATCCGTACAGCAGCGGCGCACGCGACAATTACCGGTCTGCCGACCCGCGCGGCCGTTCGCGCTCACCGCCACCCTCTCGCAACTACCAGGAGCGCGAAGCCCCCCGCGCTCGCATCGTTCGCGACCACGACGCTCCATCCAAGTCGCTTCCCCGCAAACCGGTCACTTCGACCAATGCCCTTCCCGTCAATGCTAGCGGCAGCTTCTCCCATAACTATCCTTCCACCTCCGCTTCTGCAACCACCCTGGATCGCAACGCTTCCACCAGCCGTGCAGAGCCATCTGCCTCACGCAGAACCTCAGGTGCCGCCGCCGCCGCCGCCGTTGGAAACGGAGCTCCCGCCGATCTTGCCGAACTGTTGTATGCCTCTCGTCCCGACTTCCAACTCTTCGAACAGCTGCAGACCAAGAACTGGACGATCATCCAAGATCGCCTGGAGCTGGAAAGACAGCAACAGAAGCTCGAGGGTATCAAACGTTACGTGGAAACGCGTGGTGCCGATGACGCCAGATCACCCGCCATGCTCGCCGATCAGCATCAGAAGATTGCAAACCAAGAGCAAAAGATCAGATCTGGAACACAAGAATTCTGGCGCATGCAGGTCGTCCTCAACGTCCAGATGATGACCGCCCTCATGGCGTCTCCATTCGCTCAGCTCGAATCCAAGCTGCAAGCCGTCTCTCAAGAAGCCAAGGCCGAGCGCGAAAACGATCGCAAGGCGCACGAAGACCTGCAGAAGAGTGCTTACACCCACTTTGGCCAGATCAATCGCTTCCAGAGCGATATCAGCAAGAGCAAGGGCGATCTTTCCGCGCTCAACAAGGACGTCGATCGTCTTCGCAGCGAGTGCAAAGACATGCGCAAGGACCTCGACGCCGACGTCGTCAAGATCACCGACAACCGCGAACGCGTCAAGCGACTCGAGACCGACGTGGCTGCGCTGCAAGACAAGGCTGCCAGGTCGTTCGCAGGGCCCTCGTCGGCTGCCATCGCCAGCGCCGCCTCGCCCGTCCAGGATCCCCGTCAACGCCCTGCACCGCAACCTAGCGCTGCATCAGCCTCTGCATCGTCGGCTGCTGCGCCGTCTGCGGCAGCCACCAGTCAGAGCACGACACAGAATCCTGCTGCTGCTGCTGCTGCTGCTCCTCCTCCTCCCACTGCCTCCGCCTCGGCTCCTGCGTCGGAACCGGTCACTCGAGCTCAGTTCCGCAAATGGGTGCGCGACCATGATCAGGACCTCGAAGTGCGATTCGAAGAAGTCGTCGAACTTGCCGTGCAAGAGGCCACCGCCGAGAACCGCGCGTGCATGGATCAGCGCATCCGAGCGCTGGCTCGCAATTGGAAGAGCAGGGTGCTTCAGGGAGAGGACGCATCCACCGACCAGGATCAGGCTGCATCGAACGCCGACATCGGCGATCCTCCGAGTGGGGCTGCTGCGGCTGCTACTGATGGCGACGTTCCGATGGACGTCGAAACCGAACAGCAGCAGCAGCAGCAGCAGCAGCAGCAGCAGAGTCAAGCTCCTCCCGCAGCAGCCATAACCAACGGGGTTCAGCCTACACAAGCGAACGTAGCGCCTCCATCCACATCGACACAGTCACAGCCTGCATCGGCAAGTGCAACAGCAGTCTCAGCACCAACGGCCACATCGTCCGCCTCGGATGCACCAAAGGACGACACTCCAAGCATCGCTCCTGCCACGATGTCCGAGGCCTCGTCGGCAGCGAAGCCAGCCGTGACGTCTCCAGCCACCCCGCCAGTCGATGGCGCAGGACAGCCGCGTGTCGTCAAGCAGAATGGAACCGACAAGCAGTTCGCGGTCATCCCCGTCGAGGCGCTCGCAGCCATCCGCACCACGCTCAAGGAGCACGAGACGCAGCTCGCAGCGGTGCAGCAGAAGTTGGATGCGTTGGCTTCGTTGGAGAGCGAGTCGTTCGCCAAGCTGCTCGAGTCGCCCGAAAAGATCAAGCAGCTGCTGGAAGCGCTCCGACGGAACGGACTCTCCGACGTGGCCACCGATGTCGGCGATGCCCTTGCGCAGCTCCGGTCCGATCTCGACGGGATCCGCACCGAGCTCGGTGCTGTGCGCGCTTCACATCAGGCGCAGCAGCAGGTACAGGAAGAGTTCCGACCACAGATGATCGCCCTGTTGAACGAAAAGGTGGAAGGGCTTCAGAGGCAGTACGAGATGCTCGACGACCAGTCTTCGCTGCAAGGCGCGCTGCTGGTCAAGCTGGTGGAGCATGCGAATCCACGCCGATCACCGCCGTCGCCTGCCAACTCGGTGAGTGGTGGGGCCGCACAAGCTTCGCCCGGTGTGCAGTCCCCGGCTGTGCGTTCGCCGCCGATCCAGAATGCTCAGCGTGCCCAGGCCGCACCGGTTGCGCAACCAGGTGCTCCGCATGTGTCGACTCTGCCGAATACGATGATGCGGCCTGCCTCTGGCGTGGACGCGGCGGCGACGGCGCTTTCGGCGCATGTGCAGCCCCAGGTCTACGTCACTCCGCAGCAAGCTGTCCATTCCGTCCAAGCATATCAGCAAGCCCAACATCCGCAGGCGCAGGCGCAGGTGCATCCGCAGCAGCATGCAGCTTATGCTGTTCCTCGAGGAGCGCCGTATGCGTACCAGGACCCGAATCAGCGTCAGGGCTACCGTTAGAAGAGCAAATATTGCGAATTCACGGCTGCGCCACATCAACGCTCTCCGCACACGAACAACCAAGTGAACAGACTCCGTCGTTTCCTATCAAGGTCATATACGAACTGCTCTGCCATGTATACCAACAGCGTCCTCTTCTTCACGTCGCCAGTTGAGCTTCCACTCGCCTTTCTCCATGTATCAAACGAGCGGGCTGTATCAATAAAATGTCACTGCAATTCATCGTCCTTGCCGTAAGTTAGCTTTGGACTCGTCGCTTGTGGTTGAACAGCTGGGTTGGCGTTGCTGCTGCCCGAAGAGGTTCGATGGAGAGGACTTGATCGTAATCGGGCGTTTTGGAACGAGGCATCTAGATACTGTTGTTAGACTTTGTCGTGTTGCAATTTTCGACATTTTCCGTTGCACGAAGAAGAGACGAATTTTCGGAACCGAAGCAGAAATGTAAAAATTCCCACGTTTCGTCCATGAGTCGCGCCAATTCAACGGCTCGACCTTCCGCTTGGGACCAAATTTGAAGCGTCTGTATTTGCACAGCGCGAGTTGAAATTGGGCGAGAAATTGGGCCTGCACACGGCAAGAGCGGCGATGGTTTGGAAGCCCAAGTTGCGAGTCTCAGCGTCGCAGCGCCTCAGAAGTTGTGGAGCGGCGGGGCGCGTTGGCTGGACTGGCTCGAAGCGTGCTTGTCAAGGCAGCACAGCGTGTCTTTGTTGAGATTTGGCGCAGAGAAGCAGCGAGCGAGGCAGCAGACAGCGCGCTGCGCCCGGTCGACATTGGATCGAGTACATCGTCCTCACCGTCACCGCTACCTTCACCTCACCTCAAGACACATACATCGCCCATCATGCCGAAGTACGTATTGGCATTTACTGCATTACAGAAGCAACGTCGTCGCACACATCCGTCCACAGCACAGCATCCGTCCCAACACTCAGCAGCCAGCAGCCGCAGCCAACAACCAGCAACCGCAGCATGAAACCTCGAACCGACCTTCAGGAGCGTCGCGGATATATCATCGCGAGCAGATAGCAACCGCTACGACGACCATAGCAGCCAGACGCACATCACAGAGAAAGTCGCAAGGGAATGTTGCGCCAGGTGGGAGCATATCGTAGGATGTCGCGACCGACATGGCACTAGATGAAAGTCATCAGTGGTCGAAGGATAAGGCAGGCACGTTGAGGTGCTCAAGAAGCTTTCGGCGCGACGAAGCAGTCATGGCGCCGCCTGTACAACGGATTCGCTCAGCCTGGAGGATTGTCGAAAGCACATCGAGACGATGGTTGATCAAAGCGAGGACGGGTCAGCACACCTTGCCCACTGCAACGAGGCGTCCCTACATCGCTCGCATCGCAGCGTCCTCGTAATGCCTACACGCTGCGGTACCCAGCATCCGTCGAGGCAACCATCGTCACCAACGAGCGCACGAGCGCACTTGGTGCAACCCACACACATGCAACATCCCAACTTCTCAACTCTGCTGCCAACCCGATCCAACGCATCTCGACCACAACCGCTGCTGCATCGACTATCGAACATCGCCAGATCGTACGACAGACGTTGCTTCTCATGCGGATACCGTGACGACATCATTCGACGCTCAACTTTGCTGACTTGACTTCCTTCTCTCTCCTTGACCTGCTTCATTACTTTCAGCGTTCGTGACGTCGACGCTTCCACCTTCATTGACGCTTACGCGCAGCACCTCAAGCGATCTGGTAAGTTCCGATTTCAGCAAATGCAACGACGTATAGCAGACCGACACTGGCAGCCAGCATCGCAAAGGATATCCAGCAGCAGGCAAATGTGGAAAACAAGGACCGGCAGGGAGAGGGCACCAGGGTAATAGAGTTGGACGATCCGTCGACGTATCGCTCTTGAATATGGCTCGGCGCTGTCAGACATAACAGGCGAAGCACAATCATGGATTCTCGACGTTGGACAGGATGCCATCTCCATTGACGAGGGGTTTTTACATGTCAAGGAAGATAAAGGGCAAGGCAGGTGGAAAGGACTACGAGCGATCTTTTCTGGCTATCACTGCTATACGTCGTTCGCAAAATCAGCCTACCTCCAACTCGTTACTGACTTCTGTCCCGCGCTCTCCACTCGCCACTTGCGCACCACCGCTCAACAGGCAAGATCGAGGTGCCCGTCTGGGTCGACATTGTCAAGACCGGCCACTTCAAGGAGCAGGCCCCCTACAACCCGGACTGGTTCTACGTCCGTGCTGCCGCTCTGGCGCGTCACATCTACCTGCGCAAGGCGGTCGGTATCGGCCACCTGCGAAAGTTCCACGGTGGCGCCTCCAACCGCGGCTTCCGCCCCTCGCACCACGCCGACGCCTCGGGATCGGTGCAGCGCAAGGTGGTGCAGGGTCTGGAGGGCATCGGTGTTCTCGAGAAGGACCCCAAGGGTGGCCGTCGCATCTCGCAGGACGGCATGCGCGACCTGGACCGCATCGCCGTCGCCTGCCTCGAGGCTCTGCGCGAGGAGGAGAGCGAGTCTGAGGAGGAGGAGGACGACGAGGAGGACGACGAGTAAATGTCTCGCCTCGTAGCTCGTTTCCCACCATCGACTCTTTCCTTCCCCCATTCGACCCACCATCTTACGCACCGGCGTGGCGAGCCTACGCCATCGCCCCAGAGCCCCCGTTCGGCGCTTGCAAACGTCTTTTCTTTGGCGGTTCCACTTTTTTCGTTTTCCCCCTCTTCCCCCCAAAAAAGAAGGTCCATAGCATTCCCTTCAGTGGTCCAGCTCAAACAAGACCCGCAGCGTCAGACGAGGCTCCTTTTCATCTTGCATCTTTGCACAGGATCTTGCCGTCCGTGCATCAAAACCACCTTCTCTCTTTGGGAGCCAAGTTTGGCAAAACTCGGCTTCTCAATTTGTATCATCTTACCACACATTCCGCCGCACCAGAAGAAAACCCAGATTCTCTCCAAAAACGTCGTTTGCGCTGTGCAATGTGTGCATGTCTGTTGTGTCCGTTGTGTCCATTGCGTTCATTGATGATGTGGTAAAGAGCGAACAGGTCCGCGATCTAGATGTGCCACTCGAACACGCGCTGCGCACCGGCTCTGCCCGCACACGCGCCGCTGCCCTCTGGCCCGTTGACGAGCACCGCCTCGTGCCCGACGACCTTGAACGTGTCCCTCTCGACGAGCTTTGCGCTGCCGTCCTTGCGCACGAGGATGACCGTGCTCGTGCGCGTGGCGTACCAATCCCGCGCACCGCCCGCAGGAGCCGGCAATTCAAGTGGAGAAATGAGCACCGAGTGGCGCAGATCGGCGCGCTGGGTGGGTTTGGGGACGGACGAGGACCAGAGGAGGTCGAAGAGGTGTTCGACGAGCTGGTCGTGCGCGGGGGCGGGGCGGAGGAGCGCGTGGAGCGTGTGCGTGCCTGCGGCGACTTTGGGCCAGGGCTGCGAGAGCACGCTGTTGGACAGACCGCTTGGTGGCGCGGGGCTGGAGCGGGGGAGGAAGATGTCTGCGCTTCGGTGGCGGGTGAGTGTGCCGTCCGGTGTGCGGTTCGTGATGTACGCCACGACGGTTCCGTGCGCAGATAGCGCGCCGACGAGCAGGTTGAACCCAGGGAACCGGTCGAGCTTTGCCCCCACTGTCTCGCAGTACGCGCGGATGTCGCGCTGCACTTCGTCCAACCCCCGCCTCCCCCCACGTTCGACGTGCGATTGCGAGACGAGCCAGTCGCGCACGAGTCGGCCGCGTGACTCGAACGCCTCCACGCCCGCCGGCAGCGGCGCAGACACCTCGGTGAAGTTGGTCAGCGTCGCAAACGCGCCACTGCGCGTGATGCCCAACCACGTGCCCCCGCCCGTCGCATCCCGTGCACTCAGGATGTCCTGTTGGGCTGAAGGGGAGCTGTGGAGCGGCTCGAAACCGTGCCAGTCCGCAGGGAGCGTTGGACGCGAGAGAAACTCGTCCCGGTTCGACGCGATGATGAGGTCGTATGCCGCGTCGTCGACTGTCCAGAATATCACGCACATCCTGCGCAGAGCGGTGACGGTGAGTCGTGAGCTCGAGATGGAGTTGAGAGTGGAGGATGGATGAGGCGGCAGAGCGAAGTGTGGAGCATTTCAGGGTCCAACCGGTGCGGTCTGATGCGGCCGAGAGAATTCCCTACGACACAACCATCCTTTGCGCCATGTACATAGCACAGACGCATACATCACCACGACGGCTCATCACACACAATCGACAGAGAGCAGAGATGCGTTCGGGACTAGTAGTACAGATGTATGGAGAGGTGCCAGTTGACGGGTATATTGGAATAGTAGGCAAAAGACTGCCGTTGTGGAACCGTTCGAGGTTGTTCGTAGCCTAGTTTTCCTTCCACTGATAGGCGCATTGACCGTTTGTGCAGCGGTAGAACGTCGTCACTGTCCATCGATCGCGCATCGAAGCAAAGGTAAGCATTCATTCCTCGACTATCGTATACCATTTGACGGGGATGAGAGGTGCAACTTACTCGGTTCGTCGGCAGACCTGATCTGCAGCTGCATGAAGAACGCCTTGGGGTTCTCGCACTTTGGACACGGCGCTGTATCCAACGATCAACGCCAACACGGGCACAGAAAACAAAGCAACAATGTCAGCAAAACCCACCCATCTTTTACGCACAGATAGAGTGACAACGCACCATCGGTGGAATCGACGTTCTTCCAGCTCTCCTCTCCACCCATGACGTCGTCGACCTCTTTGCGCTTGAGATGCTGGCGTGTGGTCATCTGGCGCACGATGGGGAACTCGTAGGGACACGTGTGGCACGACCACTTGTTGTTGCCGTGGTCGTCGAGTTGGATGGTGAGGCAGTTGGCGCACGTGGGACAGAAGAGCATCTTGATGGGCGTGGCGGTGGGGGGATGATACAATGCGGTGGAGTGGAGAGCGATAGAGAGAGCGCGATGTTGAGGTAGGTGAACGAGTCGAAGTGGAAGCGTTGCAGGAGGGTGTGGGAGAGGGAAGGATGGCAGAAAGAAAGGGTACGTTCTGCAAGTTCTTCGCAAAAAGTTGAGGGGCTTAGCTCCGACTTCCGAGTTTTTATTATAAATAGTCAATGTTAGAGCGTGCTTTCTGCGCTCGCCCAAAAGGATCTGCATCTCGGCGTCACTCGTTTTCCGCTTGGTTTATCATGCTCGCCTTGTCTCATTGGTACAGTACAGCGCAAGATTTTGCCGGTTGCTCACGCACACTTGGACTGTCGATCCGGTTCAGCCGCGCTGCCATCTTGCCAAGCAGTCGTACAGTTTTCGAGTATCGTTACATCGAGATCACTTTGAGGCCATCTAAGGGCGCTCTTCAAGCTGAAAAGTGACGAGTCGCAAGGCAAGCTTCAGCAACGTGGCAAGCGAGGAGCGGCACGAGAAGAGAGCGACCGACTGTGATTCATCTGGTCGTCCTTCTGATTTTTATGAGCGATTTTGAGCGAAAAAAAAAAACAAAAAACAAGGGCGCTCGCTCGCTTGCTTGCTTGGCTGCAGCTGGTGAGCGTGTCATCTCGGACCAAGCGGGCACGGCTGCTGCGACGATGCGCCTTGGCCACATCCGCAGCGCCTGAGCCACAAAAGCCACACGACAAACGCACGCCGTGTTCTCTGCTTCCCCCCTGTGCTGGAGAAGGATCTGACTCTTTTGGTGTGCCTGCTGTCGGCTCGGTCAATTTCAACGAAATCCCTCACGACTCAAGGGCACCTTGGCTCAAACTCCGCTCTGGCTCGCTCTGCCAATCCCCACTCTGATGCCCGGGCCGGACTGTCCTGAGCTTGTCCTTGCCTGTCCGCTCTGCCGTGACTTCTCAGACCATCGCCCGTTGCCTTTCCATCACGGTTACTTCCAAGCTTCGAGCAAACTTAGCCGCATTCTTTCCTCCACTTCCCAACCCTTCGGACAGCGAAGCGCTCCAACATGCCGGATCTCGTAGGCTCGATCGACGCTGGTACCACCAGCGTCCGCTTCATGGTGTTTGACGAGTTTGCCAAGGTGCAGGCGTTGCACCAGCTCGAGTTCAACCAGTACTACCCGCACCCGGGCTGGCACGAGCAGGACGCACACGAGATCATCGACTGCGTCTACGAGTGCATCGACAAGGCGCTCGTCAAGCTCGAACAGGGCGGCCAGTTCAAAAAGACCGACGTCAAGGTCATCGGCGTCACCAACCAGCGCGAGACCACCGTGGTGTGGGACCGCACCACGGGCAAGGCGCTCACGCGCGCCATCGCCTGGCCCGACGCGCGCACCACGCACACCATCCGCCAGCTCGAGGCCAAGAGCGACAAGGGCGTCGATGCGGTCAAGCAGGAGACCGGCCTGCCGCTCTCGACCTACTTTGCCTCGGTCAAGCTGCGCTGGATGCTCGACAACCTGCCCGAGGTGCGCAAGGCGCACGACGACAAGCAGATGCTCTTTGGCACCGTCGACAGCTGGATCGTCTACAACCTCACCGACAGGCAGGCGCACATCACCGACGCCTCCAACGCCTCGCGCACCATGTTCATGGATCTGCGCGCGCAAAAGTGGGACCAGAAGCTGTGCGACTTTTTCGGGATCGACATGGCCATCCTGCCCGAGATCAAGAGCTCGTCCGAGGTGTACGGCAAGGTGTCGCACGGTGCGCTCAAGGGCGTCGAGATCGCGGGTATTGTGGGCGATCAGATGGCGGCGCTGGTGGGCAACAAGTGCTTCCAGCCCGGCGAGGCCAAGAACACGTACGGCACCGGTGCCTTCCTGCTGTACAACACGGGCGACAAGGTGGTCTCGTCCAAAAACGGTCTGCTGTCGACGATCGCGTACAAGGCCGGTCCGGACGCACCGGTGCACTACGCGCTCGAGGGCTCCATCGCCGTGGCTGGCTCGGCGGTCAAGTGGGTGCGCGACAGCCTGGGCCTCATCAAGGAAGCCAGCGAGATCGGCGAGCTCGCCGGCGAGGTCGAGGACACGGGCGGAGTCTACTTTGTCACCGCATTCAACGGCCTCTTCTGCCCCTACTGGGACGACACGGCGGCGGGCACCGTGGTCGGCATCACGGCCTACACGGACAAGCGCCACTTCTGCCGCGCGACGCTCGAGTCGACGTGCTACCAGACCAAGGCGATCCTCGACGCCATGGCCAAGGACTCGGGCGTGGCGCTCAAGGCGCTCCAGGTCGACGGCGGGCTGACCAACTCGGACGTGGCCATGCAGATCCAGGCGGACATCTTGGGCATCAACGTCGAGCGCCCCGAGATGCGCGAGAGCACCGCGCTCGGCTCGGCGCTGCTCGCCGGCTCGGCTGTCGGTCTGTTCGGCTGGGACATCAACAGGCCCGAGACGCTGAGCAAGGTCAACACGGCGGGCAAGCAGGTGTTTGGGCCCAAGATCGACGAGCAGAAGCGCAAGCAGCTGCTGCACGGCTGGGAGAGGGCGATCGAGAGGGCCAAGGGCTGGAACGAGAACCCTTGAGCCTGTGTTGACAGGCACAGGTTGGAAAGAAGGACAACGGACATGTACGTCAAAAACAGTAAAGCATGGTTTCGTGGCTACACTCACTTAGCTCAAGCTCGAGGACGACGCGGATTGCAAATGAGATGCTGCGCAAAGATGCGATGCGGGCGTCACTCGGGTCTGCAGGAACACGCTGGCGCTCCCGGCATCGTGCTTTTGACCTTGGGACTTTTGAAAGTGATGTTGTCCTATGCAAGTCTGTTTTGCTCTCAAAGATCACCTTGCGTACAGTGCATGATGCACGGCTCACTCAGCTGATAGCATCCGAACGACACGGCTGCCAGAAGGGACCGCCAACACGGACCACGCTCGTCGGACCACCGGACCACGGCCCAGACGGGCAACGGCCGGGTTGGGTGCATCGCAGACTGTGGCTGTGGCTTGCGATCTTTTTTTTCTCCTTTTCTTTTTTTTCGACTTGGCACGCTCCACAAAAGCCCTTTTCTCGTCATCACCATCAAAGGGACCCTATCGCACGCAGCGAAAAGCAACTCGAGCGCTCGGTTCGTTCGGCATCCGACGACTTCACCCTCTTCCACCACCCTACTTAAACTCACAAAAGGCGGCTTCGTCAAACCGTGTTCAGCTTTCGGATCGCGGATCATCTCCATCTGTTCCGACTAGCTACTTGCATCGCATCGCTCTCCACTTTGCACACCGACTGCCACTTCCCCTCCGAGTGACAGCATGTCGACAACGGCGACTGCAACTGGCGCCGAGCCAGCACCCGCTCCTTCGACCGCTTTGCTGCATCTGCTCGCCGACTTGGAAGGCCACGCTTCCAGAGCATGGCATCTTGCATGGAACCCACGCATGCCCATCCTCGCATCGTGCTCCGGCGACAAGGACGTTCGACTGCACGCCTACTCTTTCATCTCCAAGACCTCGGCGGATGGTACTTCTTCCTCGAAACAGCCATCGTTCAACCTTCGAGAAGTGATCCCGACCGGCCACCAGCGCACTGTCAGGCAGGTGGCTTGGTCGCCCGATGGCAAGATCCTCGCCACCGCTTCCTTCGACTCGACCGTAGGCATCTGGGAGAGGATACAGGACATGGACGGCGCCTCGGAGGTCGAGCACAACACGCCCGGAGCGGGACCGGTGGTGCTCAGCAACGGCGGCAAGCACGTCGACGAGCCCGAGTGGGACTGCGTCGGAACGCTGGAAGGGCACGAATCCGAGTGCAAGTCGGTGGCCTTCTCCAACACGGGCGGCGTGCTTGCGTCGTGCAGCCGCGACAAGTCGGTGTGGATCTGGGAGGTGCAGCCCGACGCCGAGTTCGAGTGCCTGTCGGTGCTGATGGAGCACTCGCAGGACGTCAAGGTGGTGGCGTGGCATCCCAAGGACGAGGTGCTGGCCTCGGCCTCGTACGACGACGCCATCAAGCTCTACATTGCCGACCCGTCCGACGACTGGTTCTGCTACACGACGCTCACGGGCCACGAGTCGACCGTGTGGAGCCTTTCGTTCTCGCCGTGCGGCAACTATCTGGCGTCTGCCTCGGACGACCTCACGGTGCGCATCTGGCGCCGTCTCGACGCGGACGAGTGCGAGACGCACGGCGTGAAACCCGAAGGCAAGATGGCAGGGCGCCGAGGCGAAAAGTGGATCGCAGTGAGCGTGCTCAAGGGCCAGCACGACCGCACCGTGTACAGCGTCTCGTGGGGTGTGGACAAGGCGTCGACGCGCGCAGGCAACCTGGGCCGCATCGCGAGCGGTGGAGGCGACGGCCGCATCTGCGTCTACCAGGTGACGGCCTCCTCGGACGACACCAAGTCGCTGGTACCCAAGGTGCAACTCATCGCCAAGATGGAGAGGGCGCACGGAAGCGCCGATGTCAACTGCGTCTCGTGGGCGCCCGAGAGCCTGAATGCGAGAGCAGGCGCCACGGCCAAGATCCAAGAGTTGATGGACGACGGCGAGACGCCAAAGAGTGGCGCCGACGGCGTGTCGCACGAGATCATGTCCGACATGCTGGCGAGTGCAGGCGACGACGGCAGCGTCAAGGTGTGGACGCTCTCGACGTCTGCGTATGCTGCTGCTGCGGTGGCAGACAAGTAGCTCCTTAGGAAGCGGGATCGAACCAGAGTTACGTCGCATTCGAGCGTCGGTTGATCGCGTTGTTTCTGTTTCGCAACATGTCACACGAGTCTATAATGCCACCAGAACCGCACGCTTGTGGTGTCAATGATCACCTGCTTTGTCAATGTGGTGTGATTGTGACCGTAGTCGAAGCTCGATTGTGTGCATCAACCTTGAGTAAGGTTACAGTAGCATTCAAGCTCGAATCAGAATGCTGCGGCTCAGCTAATGTGGTTTTGGCGAGAGAGAGAGAGAGAGAGAAAAAAAAAAAAAAAAAAAAAGAACGGCGTGTGCGCTGGACGAGTCTCGATCTCCCGATTTGCAAGGAGAGGCGCCAGACACGAAAAGTTGCACGCGGAGCTAAGGCTCGGAGAGGGAGAGGGAGAGGGAGAGAGAAAGAGAGAGGCTGCGCAGTCGCAGAACGCAGAGAGCGAAAATCGAGCAAAACTGGCCAAAGAGAGACAGCGCGCCCGCCCGTTTCTGCACGGGTTCGGTCAGCTCAGCGAAGAGGAGCAACGACGCCAACACGAGCGACGCAACACGCTCAACGCAGAAGCAATGCAAAGCAAAGCCAAGCCAACACACTCACTCAGCACTCGACCTTTTCATCGCATCCTTCCGTCTTTTCCTCGATCCTCTTCGCTCCTTTCCACTCAGCAAAGCTCTCCTCTCGCACACTTGTACAAAATCCACAAGGCGGTGACATGGACGCCAGTCACTGTTCGACTGCCACTCGCTAAGCCAACGCGCTGAAAACACTCCTGTCGACGCCGACACTGCGCAATCAGCTTAAATGTCTCAAGGTCCGCAGCATCCTTTCCACAACCAGAGCAGCCAGCACGACTATTCCCAACCTCCCTTTCCATCAGCACCGCCCGTATACGCCAACTATCACCACTTGGGCGCGTTTCCTCCTCAGCCGCACAACCCGCAGGGTATTGCATCGCACGCCAGCTACAACGGCGTTTACAATCAGCCCACCGCGCACGACCAATTCGGTTCGAACCAGCACGCATATCCCTCCGCGTCTTCCGCTTTTACAGGAAACTTTGCCACTCTTGCACCCGAATTGCAGAACCTTCCTTCCTTCCCGTCTACGCAGTGGAATCAACAGCCGTACCAATCGCACTCGCCGCCCCAGCCCATCCCACAACACGCCTACGGAAACTACACTGGCCTCTCGCACGAACACTTCCAGCAGCAGCAGCAGCAGCAGCAGCAGCAGCAGCATTCAGCCCAGCTTCATCCCGCACCCCAGTTCCCACTCAAGCAAGAACCGGCCGACTTTGACTCCATCTCGACTCCTCCGCTTCCCCCCATCGACTCCGCCACCTCCTCGCCGCAGAAGCCAGCTCTCCGCATCAAGCTCAAGCGTACCTTCAAGACGCAAGAATCCAGCTCTGGTGCACAACAAGCACAGGCACAGCTCCAGATCGACCCTTCCGCCATGCCCATTGGAAGACCCACACGCAGCGCTGCCACCGCAGCCTCGGCCAACATCCACAGTTCCTTCTCCGACGCCCCCACCAACCGTCCTCTTCGCACGCGCCAAGTCAAGCAGCAACCAGGTAGCGAAGAGGAGTACGAACAAGTAAGTCCTCAACGACAACAAGCGCCGGGCGACGCAGGCGACTACGACGACGGCGAAGACGACGACGACGACGACGATGAGCAGCAGGAATCAGGGTCAGAATCAGAACCAGAACCAGAACCAGAGCAGCCAGACAGCATATCCTACCAACCAGCAGCAAAGCGGGGCCAGGCCCTCAAGATCACCCTAACCAACAAGGGCAAGAAACTGGACAAGGGAAAGCAGAAAGCACCAGCCCGCAGCAGCAGCAGCAACAGCAGCAGCAGAGCCAGCAGTAGCGCCAGCGCAACTCGCCCACCGAAATCCCTGCCAAGCCGAGCTTCCGCCAGACCCGAATCCGAACCTACGCGTCGCAGCGAGAGGCTCTCTCGCGATTCGCAGCCTCCTTCGAGTCGCGATCCTACGCTTCCGCCCTCTCCGCTGCTGCTGCTGCTGCCGCCGCCGCTGCCGCCGCAGAGGAAAGCACGGTCCTTCGAAGTCATGACAGAACTGCAGAGACGTCAACTGGTAAGCTCATGTTCGGGGTCGGACAGCGATTGGGCCGTGACGGGTTGGGACAGGAGACAAGGCAGCGTCGTGATCGTCTGCCGCATCGTTGGAGGGCTTCTGAGCGGTGCCAGCTTCCTGCTCACGCTCTCGGCTCTCACCAGTCGTACTTACCATGTCTTGTCGGATCATTGATCCCTGTATGCCCCAGAGCCAACACTGACATCTTCGCTTCATCTTCTCTTCTTTGCCTTGACGACTCCAGGACGCCGACGAGCAAGATGACGACGACGCCGATGCCGACGAGGATGCCGACGGCGAGCACGACGCCCCTGTCAAGCACGAAGACGCCCACGACGACGAAGAGCCCGAGCCCGTCCTTTCCACCAGCCGCTCGGGTCGCATTCGTCGCACCAAGGTGCTCAACATGGCTGAATCCGAAGCGTCCGATGTAAACGACGACGACGACGACGACGAGGAAGCAGGTCCGCGACGCTCCTCTCGCCGTCTCAAGAGCAACGCGCTCGAAGGCTTTGTTGCCAGCGACAATGAAGAGGAGGAGGACGACGAGGGCGAGTACGGAGCCAAACGCTCCACCCGCTCTTCGGGACGACTCACGCGCGGAAGCTCCAGCACCCGTCTCGCCGAGATGGCCGCCAAGAAGCGCGCCGCCAACAACGGACGAGGTCGACCCCCCAAGCGCAAACCCAAGGACGACGAGTACGAGCTCGAAGGCGAAGAAACCCCCGAAGAGGAGCAGATCTCGGGTGCCGAGGACGACCCGCTCGACATCCACAGCGACGAGCCCGAAGGCAGTCAGGGCAAGTCGTACTCGCTCCGTCAACGCAAAAAGGTCAACTACTCGCTCGTCCCGCCTCCCACTTCGCCGCCTAGAGACGGCTTCGGACGCACCATCCGCAACAGCCGTGGGCGTGGCGGCAACGGCGCCTACGACCTCGAGCCTACTGGCAGCGGCGCCGCTCCGGGTGGTGCCGGTGGCGCTCTTCCCATGCCCTTCCCCGGTCGCGGCAAGAAGGGCAAGGAAGGCTGGGACGCCTTGCCTTCCTCCATGAGTGGCAAGGACTATGCCCGGATATTCGGCGACCCGATCGACAGCTCCGACGACGAGCTGCAGAACAACGCGCTGCGCAAGCCAGGCGCCCCCGCTCCGCTCGGCGGTGGTGCTGCGGGCGGTCTGCTGGGTGCGGGTGGCGCTGCAGGTGCAGGCGGTCCTCCAGGCGGCTTGACCGGCTCGGGCGGCACCGACAGCTTCGGCCGCATCAAGAAGAGCGGTGATCCGCTCGCCGATGTCGATCCTCTCGGCGTCGACATGAACATCGACTTTGACAGCGTCGGCGGTCTCGATGGCCACATCCAGCAGCTCAAGGAGATGGTCATGCTGCCTCTGCTCTATCCCGAAGTCTTCCAACGCTTCAAGGTGACGCCGCCGCGTGGCGTGCTCTTCCACGGACCTCCAGGCACCGGTAAGACGCTCGTTGCGCGTGCGCTTGCTGCCAGCTGCAGCACCGAGGGCCAGCAGGTCAGCTTCTTCATGCGCAAGGGTGCCGACTGTCTCTCCAAATGGGTCGGTGAGGCGGAAAGGCAGCTGCGTCTCCTGTTCGAAGAGGCCAGGAACTCGCAGCCGAGCATCATCTTCTTTGACGAGATTGACGGTCTCGCACCGGTGCGTTCGAGCAAGCAGGATCAGATCCACGCCAGTATCGTCAGCACCATGCTCGCGCTCATGGACGGCATGGACGGCCGAGGTCAGGTCGTCGTCATCGGAGCCACCAACCGACCTGACAGCGTCGACCCGGCGCTTCGTCGACCTGGCCGATTCGACCGAGAGTTCTACTTCCCGCTGCCGTCGCTCGAGGCGCGCAAGAGCATCATCAACATTCACACCAGAAAGTGGGAGCCTCCGCTCGACGACGACTTCAAGGCGAGATTGGCCGAGGTCACCAAGGGCTACGGAGGTGCCGACCTGCGCGCGCTCTGTACCGAGGCTGCGCTCAACGCAATTCAGAGGCGATACCCGCAGATCTACTCGACCACGGACCGCCTGCTTCTCGACCCCGCTTCGATCCAGGTGGATGCCAAGGACTTCATGATGTCCGTCAACAAGATCGTTCCATCGTCGGCGAGGGCAAGCGCATCGGCCGCCGCGCCCTTGCCGGAGCGTCTGGCGCCGTTGCTGGGCAATGTGGTCGAGCATGCCATCGGTGTGCTCGACAAAATTCTTCCGCCCGTGTCGAAGCGAAACCCGCTGGAAGAGGCGCTCTGGGAGGACGACGCGTTTGCTCATACGGGCCTCACGTCTGGCCTCTCGGCAGCCGACAAGCTTGGTGGCGACCGCGGTTTCGGCCGTGAGATGCTCCTGCAGTCATTCGAAGCGCAGCGTGTCTACCGCCCGCGAATGCTTGTTCATGGAGATGCCGGCATGGGCCAGGGCGCGGTTGGGGCTGCGCTGTTGCAGCATCTCGAAGGCTACCACGTCCAGTCGCTCGACATTGGAACTCTGCTCGGCGACAGCGCGCGCACACCCGAAGCAGCCATTATCCAGCTGTTCGTCGAGGCCAAGCGACACAAGCCCAGCGTGCTCTACATTCCTGGTCTCGTTCACTGGTCGCACTCGGTGTCGGAAAGCGTCAAGACGACGTTCAAGGCGCTCCTCGATGGTTTGACGGATGCAGACCCCGTGATGCTCCTCGGCATTGCAGAAGCGCCTCTAGACGAGCTCGACGACGAAGTGCACTCGTGGTTCAACTTCTTCGATGACGAAGCGGTTGAGATCCCGCGACCGAAAGAGGAAAGTCGACGCGAGTTCTTCCAGGAGATCTTTGATCACATCATTCGACCTCCCACCGAGTTCCCCGACGCCCTCCCTCGTCGCAAGAGGGTGCTCGAAGAGCTGCCAAAAGCGCCACCTCGCCCTCCTCGCAAGCTCACGCAGGCCGAGCTGCAGCAGCAGGCCGAGAACGATGCCAAGCTACTCGAGCATCTCAAGTACCGCTTGGGACCCGTGCTGGCCGAGCTCAGGAAGAAGTTCAAGAAGTTTACTCGCGACGTCTGGGACGAGTACAACCTGCGCGAGCTCACGCAGAGGTTCGACTGGAAACGCGAGAAGGGCAAGATCACGATCGAGCTGGTTTACTACGAGCCACAGCACCCGGTCGAGGCGGCCAACGACGAGACGGAAGATGTCACTGCCATGCTCGAGACCGAGGCGGACATCGCGGCCAAGCGTGGCATCACTGCAGCTCAGTTCATGGGTGGTCCAGCGGCTACCATTACCGAGATCGAGACGGAGCAGAACGGCGAAGGCGCCGACGCTGAGGTTGGTGCGGCGGCGGCGCAGGCAGGCGAGGACAGCGATGTGTCGATGACCAACGGTGATGCAGCCATCGCCAACGGCGCTGTTGCCAACGGCATCCCCAATGGCATCGATGTGGCCGCTGGAGGTGAAAGCCTTGGTGAGAATGCCGTTCCGCCCGCGTCTTCTCAGATCAATGGTATTGCCGCCGGCGCCGGCGCCGGCGCCGCTGATGCTGACGCTTCTTCTGCTCCCGCTCTCGCCGACACGTCGATCGCTTCTGCGCCCGGTGCCGCCAACAGCCACGGCAATGGCATCGCCGCCAACGACCCGGACTATCGCAGGCGCACGATGCCCATCTTCACCACCAACCTCGAAAAGATGCAGAAACGCCTCTACTACAACGGCTACCTCTCGTGCTCAGCGTTCATGGAGGACATTCAGAAGATTGTAGAAAACGCCGAGGAAGCCGCCGAGGTCGACCAGGACCGCGTGTTCCGGGCGCACCAGATGCGCAACCTGGCCATCGTGCTGATGGACCAGTACATCGATGCCGGATTCCGAGAGGAGTGCGACCGCATGGCGCTGCGACAGATGGCGAGGGAGCAGGAGGCGAAAGAGGCGACCGAGAAGGCCAAGCAGAGCGCAGAGGAGGCAGCGGCCAAGAAGGCCGAGGGTGCCAAGGGCGAGAGGGCGAGTGCGAGGATTGCGGGCAAGGAGCCAGAGCTGGCGAGTGGCTTGGAGAGTGGGGATAGGCTCAACAACAAGAGGCAGCGCAGTGTCAGTGCACAGGTGGCTCCTGCTGACCCTGAAGCTGGGACAGCTGCTGTTGAGCCCATGGTGGAAGATGCTCCCGCTGGCGAGGAAGAGGCGCGCAAGCGTGCTCGCATCGACTCGCCTTCTCATGCTGAGATCACCGAAACGAGCATTGCCAGCGCTGCGCCCGTCGTCCCGACCGAAGCCCCCGCGGCCCAAGTCGAACCAGCGCCCGAGCATCCACCGCTGGAATACACGAAACGGTCGTACGAAGAGCTCAAGGCGCTCATCGTCGCCTCTTCGTCGTCGTACAACATTGACCAGCTGTCGCGTCTGCGCGCCGCCTGCTTCAACGCCATCTGGACGCACCGAAGCGACTGGGACCGCAACGAGCTCATCGGCGAGCTCATCGAGATTGCGACGCGATCGCAGGAGGCAGTGCGACGCGAGCTGGCCAAGAAGACGAGGGGTGCGATTGGTTTGTGAACGAGCGAATGGGGTGCGTTTGAAATTTCATAGATTCGTCGTTGTTTTTGATGTGTGTCTGTGTCTGTGGACGAGACTTGAGCCGTTGGTGAGAGGCTGTGCGGGCTGAGACTTTGCCGCAACGTGAATCAGTCGAAGACGGAAAGAGGCGCATCGAAAGGTGATCCCTCCTCGCACTGCCAACGGGTGCTCACTCATGTTCACTCTGGACACACAGCCCAGTCCCAGTCTCTCCACAGGCAACTCAGCAAGCAGTGTGTGTGAACCACAACCCAGCTCGATGTTCCCATTGCAACAACCCACCCAAACACACATCTCGATGGCACATCAGGCACCATCGGCCTGGGCGACCTCGGACAGCTCTCTGCGCGTCGACCTGCGCGCGCCCAGCCCGACACCCAGACCGAGTGGCGCCGCGTCAACGACAGGAGGAGACTCGTCGCTGGTCTGCCTGCTCCTGCGCGCTGCCGAGCTGAGCAGGGGCGAGGAGGACGCTGACGATCCACTCCCACCTCCCACAGCCGCCGTGGCACCGTTCGCATCCGGGAGAGTGGAGGATACGCGGTCGGCCGACGGCGAGCTGAACGTCGCCAGCGCACTGGCGCCCGTGAGCGCCACACCGCTCGGCTGCGCCGTGAGCCCGTCCGTATCCGCACCACCTGCAACCGTCGACAGCGTCGACGCGGTGACGGGCGTGAAGCTCGAGCGCAGGTTCGTGTTGGACCCAAGCCGGCCTTTCGTCAGCCGCAGCGAGCCGGACGAGTG
>LT795066.1:420435-440885 GCA_900162835.1 Sporisorium reilianum f. sp. reilianum | reverse complement strand
GCGGGAGCGAGCGCAGGAAGAGCTTGAGCAGCACCGCGGGCATGTGCGGGTCGCGGTACTGCTCCAGGCTGACCGGGTGGCCGCGGTCGTAGCTCTCCTGTGCGGTCCGGAGCAGCGCGGACGAGGGAGATCGGCGGAAGATGCCCTCGACCTCGGCGGGGCGGATGCCGTCAAAGTCGCCGAGGATCGCCTCGACGCAGTCGCGCACCACGCGCGGCACGCCGCCGCTCTCGCCCCACTCGCCCATGAGCGTCGACAGCTCGACGCCAAACACCTTTTCGGCGTTGGGTTGGCTGCCTGGGGCTGCAGGGTCGCTCGGGGAGGCGGGGAGGCTGACGTGCTTCTCGTAGCGTGCGTTCCACTGCAGCACCTCGGGGGGGATGTCGATCTGCGTGAGCGGCACGTGCTGCGCCAGCGCCGAGAGCGTGTACAGCTGCGAGACTTTCTTCGAGAACTTGGGCGAGACAAAGTACGCGCCCGTGCTGATAAACTGGAGCAGCGAGCGCGTGAAGAACGTCGGGTGCACAAGGTAGAGCTTCTTGAGGTTCTTGCGGAAGCGACGGTCCAGCCGGCGGTAGGCGCGCCAGATCCAGTTCCAGCCCGGACGATGGTGTCCGCCGCCAGCAAAGTAGATGACAGTATAGTCGTTTTCGACAAACAGATCCATGGTGTCCATGATGCGGTCGAGCAGCGCGTCGTAGTCCACCTCGTTCGGGTCCGGCAGGCAGCACGCGGCGAGCACCACCATGGGCCGCGTCTCGTAGTCGAGCCCCGCCTGGAACACGATGCGGCGCACGTGCGTGTCGAGCTTTTCGGCGCGCGCGAGCGCCTCGGACCAGTTGGCTGCAGGCCGATACTGCGCCGTCGGTGACGGCGACGGGTCGGCGACCGGCATGGTTGCCCTGGTGGTCGAAGTCCAGAGGAAGCCGGACCCGGATCGAAGCTTGCCCACGGACGGTTTGGATTGCAGCCTGGAGAGCGTCGCGTACGCTCCGTTGGGCGACTCGTCTTTGAAGGTCGGCGAGGTGGGAGGCAGGTCGCGGAACTGGCTTCGCGACGAGGACGGCGAGGCGGGCGCAGGCGTGTGTGGTGGTGACGATGCAGACGCAGACGGCAGGTCTTCAAAGATGCCGGCGAGCGGTCTGCGACGTGGAGAGCTTGCCGGCGAGCGTGATGTGGCCGCAGTCTCGCTTCGTCTCTGGGTTGAGGTTGCTCGGCTTGCGCGAGTGAGGATGCTCATGCTTGGATCAGCGTCGTCCTTTTCAGCGTTGTCCGCTTCCAAGGGGGCAGAGATGCTGAAAGGGATAGCGCCTCGCGAGCGGGATGATTTGGACGGAGAAGCGCGCGATGGTGACGCTGACTTGCGAAGCGTACTTGTCTTGTTGCGAGCTGCAGCAGGTCCCCAGCTAAGCAAGTTGCCCCAACCACCAGGAATGGAAGGAACAGGAGACTCGTTGTGGGTTTTGGGGGAAGGAGGAGGAGGTTGAAGTCGAGAAGGACCACTTTCGCGCTGCTGCTGCTGCTGCTGTTCCTGCTGGCTATAAGTGCCCCATAGCGAGGCAAAGACGTTGGAGAGAGTGCCTGTTGCGGTGCGGTAGCCTGCTGCGGGAGTGTGGTGTCCCGAAGGCGACGAGATGGGAGTGTTGAAGCCCGACGAGCCAGGAGAGGCGTGCTGCGGGTCGGGCTTGGCATGGGATGGCGATGAAGGCATGGTGGCGAGCAGAACGGTCATTGGAGGCGCCAGAGCAGCACAGCCATTTCAGTCTCACCAGCCACAGTGTGCCGTTATCGATAAGGTCGGAGCGAGCCGTGTTGGGTTGATGTCTCGGCGAGTGAGCGTGAGAGCGCCAGGAGCGGGTGATGGTCGGGATGGCCCGCGACGTCCGTTGGATGTGGTGGAAGAAGAGCGGCAAGGTGCAAATCCGCAGAGAGCGCGCGTAGGATGACGGATGGATGGCGTCAATAATCGCTGGGCCGTGTGATGCTCCCGTGAACGCAGAATGTGGAGCGGCAGCAGGAGGGAGCGGCAGAGACATGCAGCTGCTCTCTTTAACGCTTGCAAGCAAGCCTCAGCCCGTCCCAGTCGTCGCAGCCAGGCACGTTTGCCGATGCAAGATGCTCTGCTGCCTCTGCTGCTGCATGTTTCACCTTTTTTTTCGCAAGATGCGTGTGAATTTTCCAGGCGGGAAAGCGCAGTCGACGCGTTTCACCGACCGAGCGTGGCAAGAGAGAGGACCCTGAATTCTGAGCTTGTCGGCGAGTTTGCTGTGTTTGTGAGCAACTCAACTCGACTCGACATCGTCACTCAACGGCATCTCGTTGCAGTCTCACTCAGCTTCACACCTCTCTTCGGGATGGGCCGTCTTCACACGCTCCTGCCCCGTCATCGGCAGAGGCTTCGTCGCTTTCTGGGAAAGAGGGGCACTTTGGCTTCGGATTGTCCGAGCGCAACGCGACGCCGTCGAGCGTTTTGTTGGGATTCGCCATCGTGACGAAGCGCAGACAGAGGACGATGATGTCAGCCATGTAAGGCGCGGAGAGAGAGCGCAGTTCGCGTGTGTGTGTGTGTCGGCACTCGATCGGGTCAATCTAGGCCTGCTTCGCTCTGTGACGAAAGGTCTCGTGATTCGGGCAAGACGGATGGATGGCAGAGAGAGCGTGTCATCGTCGCTTCAAAAGCAGGATCCAGTCTGATGCTTCATGCTCAAGCGCATGGCTGGCAGCAGCGCAGTGCAACCACCAGGTGAGCTGACAACAACAAACAATGGTGAAGAGACGCAAAGAACGCGTTCCTCTGGACAAGGTTCACACGCCGCCTTTGGAAAATAGGGGTTGCGGCTTCTAAGCGACCTCGCCGAAACGTTGGATCGCTGCCGCAGCGATAACCTTCACTCACTCATCAACCCCTGTCCAGCTTCTGCGTACCTGAATCAGAGTGCTTCTGAGTGCGGCGTCTGAGGCAAGGATAACGCGGAGACGAGACAAGACACGCGACACATCAGATGGATCACGCGACAGCTTCGAGGGCGAATATCGTCCATTGCTATTCCATTTGCGATGCATCCGCATCATCCACTTCGAACATTCATGTTTCGCCACATGAACCCGATCAGACACGTTCCGATCAGCGTCACGGCGAGCTCGAGCGACACGATGCTGAACTGCCCCACTTGGTAGATGGTGGCACCCCACAACGCGCCCGAGATACGCCCCACGTTGTTGCTCAGCTGGATCACCGTCGACGTGAGCCCGTTGTACTTGGCCGGAAGCTGCTTCGACAGCAGGGCAAGCGTCACCGTCGTCAGCGCGTTATAGCCGAGGGCGACCAAGGACCAGCTGGTGAAGAACGAGCCAAAGTTGAGCGAGTCGAGCGTGCCCAGCCTGCCCACCGCCGACTTTGCTGGATTCTCGAGCGCGCCCATGTGCAGCGACAGTCCCAGCAGGCCCAACAGCGTGCCCGCCGCCAGGATGTGTCGGTCCTGGATGTACCTGGCCGCAAACACGAGCGCAAACATGATGGGCATCGTCGCCAGCCCGCCGAGGGCGATCACGTTGCCCGCGTTGTACTCGGACCAGCCAAAGCGCAGATGTCCAAACAGCGGGATGTTGACCTCCCACGCGCCGAGCACGAGGAAGTTGACCATGCTGAACCAGCACATGGTCAGCACCGAGAATTTCTGAGAAGAGTTGAGATCGCGGAACATGCCTCGCAGTGTTGGCTCTTGCGATGCTGCTTCTGCTGCGTCCTTGGATCTCGTCGGTGCGCCGGGCGTCGTTGCCAGCGCTGCGAGCTCGATTCGCGGTGGAGAAGGCGTCGGCGTCTGCACGGGGTCGCGGAACACGCACCAGGTAGCCACGAAGAACACCGCAAACACGCCTACCATCAGCCACCCGGACGCGGTGTACCCGTTCCACAGACGATGCTCGTCCGTCATCGGTCGCACCTGCTTGGACAGCAATCCGCCAATGAACGGCCCCACCGCCATGCCCCCGACCTGCGACGTGACCAGACACGCCGCCATCATGGTCCGCTTGTTGGTCCCCACCACCGCAGCATCGGTAAAGTACGACTTGACGTATCGCCACGATACGAAGCCCGCACCGATGATGACACGACCGGCAAACATCAGCCACGCCGAGTTGGCCACCCCCGCCAGCGCGTACACCACCTCGCCGACCATGATGCACACCGCGCCAAACAGCATCGGGAAGCGATACGCGCGGTAGCGCAGGGAGAAGGGCACGAGGAGCAGTCCAGACACGACGACGCTGACACCGACGGTGAGACCGGAGAACCACGTCGATGCGCCGAGCTCGTTGGCGTACGGCGCCGAGGTGGGCACGATGATGAAGAAGGTCACGTTGAGCAGGAAGTTGAGCACCAGCACGATGGCGCTTTGAGAGACGCGCGGGACGTGGTCGGGTGATACGACAGGGTAAAGGAGGGCGGCGGCTGCGTGGTCGGCTGGCGTTGCAGAGCCGTCAGTGGGTGAGACGGCCAGCTCGATCCTGTCGAGACTCGGAACGACGGGCAAGGCAACGGCGGCCTTGCTGTCGGACAGAGGTGCGCTCTTTTGTGGTGGGATCATCGTGATCGCGTCGTCGGAGTTGTAGGCGGGCATTGTCGCCGTGGGAAGCATCGTTGTTGTCATGATGATAGTGGTGGTGGTAGTACCGATGACCTCGACCACCTCACTAGTCCGTCGAGCGGACACAGCTGTCTATGTGGTGTTTCTAAGGCCGAGGTGCTCGAGTCATTGACAGCGATGGTGGCTGCTGTCGAGAATCGCGTGCTCTCCAAAAATGAGGCTTGCTCGGCTGTACCAAACTCCGAACTTCCCGCGGAAGCCTCTGCCGAAGACGCCCACGCCCAATCCAACTTGTATCGGCCTCTGTCTGGTCTTCCTACAGCTCTCATCTACATCATCCAGACACAAACAAAGGGCACGCGGAGAAGGGTGTTCATCGATTGCATTCAAAAGCATCGTACAACACCAGCATCACAAAGCAAAAAGAGATGTTGCCAGCCTGACCAGAACCCGTCGACAGGAAAAGACGAACCCCATACGAGCAAGCACCTGTTACAGTAACTCGGCTCGAGATCCGCCCGAGCTCCATGCCAGAACGAGGCTGTAAGGATGAAATCAGGCATGGCTAGCACACCCGGCAGCGTAGCGAATGTGTAGAACGCCCTACCACCGAATGTGCCTCAGCCGCCCTGCGAACAGGACGGACTGATTTACTGTTGGACCCTCACCAGGAACCGCTACGGCTTAGAAGAGCGCATGGCGGGCAGAATTAGGTCCAGAAAGAAAGAGGAGGAGGAAAGGGAGGGAAAAAAGAAGGAGATACTCAAGGAGAAAAGAAAGGTGGGGATGGGGAGCGAGGGAGCGAAGCAGCGGCGGGGTGAAAGAGGGCTCAAGCAGAACGGAAGAGAAAGTCGGATGGAAAGAACGATGGGTAAAGAAGAACTCGCAGACCGCAGGCAATGACGATGAAAGGTGGCACCCAAGATGTCGATGATGGCGATGTCGGGGACGATGATGGTGGATGAGGAAGAGGATGCGAAGGAGGAAGCAAGCTTTTTATGTCGAAGAGGCGCTCAACTTTTCTTTTTCTTCCTGTTGAGAGACCAAAAAATGTTGGCTCACGTGACGCGAATCGCTGGAAAGCTGCGCTTCGTGAATCCTTCTCCACTTTTCGAATGCATCAACGCTTCTCCTCATCATCACTGCTTGCAAGCTACCAGCAACTCTCACAGCGCTTATCCCTGACATCCGAAGCTCAAGGCGACCACTTTGATACTGCCTCACTCGCAGCAGCTCCTTGCTCGCGCGAACAACACTTCGAGACCAATCCAGGGGTCATCCGTAACGACCACTCGTCGAACTAATTTACTGTCAACATTCCAATCAGCTTGCAGCGCACTTCCTCAGACGAACCCTTACCGGTCACATAGCTCGCAACCATGAAGCTGACACCAGAGCTTCTATCACGGAGCAGCTCATCGATCAACACACTCGGCGACCGCGAACTTGATCTGCGCGGCCTCAAGATCCCAGCGATCGAGAACCTCGGTGTAACACGCGACCAGAACGATGCGATCGACTTGACGGACAACGACATCCGCTACCTCGGCAACTTTCCCCTGCTGCGACAGCTCAAATCCGTGCAACTGGCCAACAACTTGATATCGCGCATCGACCCACGCATCGCCTTTTCGCTTCCGGCATTGCACTCTCTAAACCTGACCAACAACTCGATATCCGACCTCGCCGAGCTGGCGCATCTCAGCAAGTGCAGTCGTTTGGAGTATCTGTGTCTGATGGGAACGCCAGCCAGTCGAGACAAGCACTACCGCGACTTTGTCATCTGGAAGCTGCCCCAGGTGCGCGTGCTCGACTACCAGCGGATCCGGGACAAGGAGAGGGCATTGGCAAAGGAGCTCATGGAGACCGAGGATGGCAAAGCGTCGGCGTTGGCGGCGAGCATCTTGAGAAAGGGGGATGGCAGTACGATGGACGTGGATGCGGATGCGGTGGTGGTGGGCAAGCAAAAGACGTTCGAACCGGGACGACTGAATGGTTCGTCAAGACGCCTGTTGACCGCAGAGGAGCGCAAAGCGATCGAAGACGCGATCGAGAAGAGCGAGAGTCTGGAAGAGATCCGCAAGCTGGAGGAGCAGCTCAAGATGGGACATACCTTTGTCGCATAGCTGAGGTACAGTATGCTTTGCCCTCGAGAGCTCCACGTTCGACCATCCTCGCTGAACCGGCATTCGACGCAGCATTACCTTGTACTACTAGCTCTTACAACAATGATCCTTTCGATCTCCTTTGCTAGGCTATGTCTGGGGCGCATTGTCCTTGGAGCTGCATTGGTCTCGACACGGAGAGAGCCGTCTTCGCCAGAATCGGGGCTCAAGGCGGCGAATCGGTCACTTTGGCGAGTCGAAATGCGTCCGGCTTTTTGGCCGTGATTTTTGGTTGCATTTTTTTGGGTAATCGCTCGGCTTTGGCGGTGGCGGCGACACCAAAATAAAAAAAGCCAAACAAAATCGAAAATCAACGAAATGTGATTGGAAATCGCTCAATTTCTTCTTGCTCGACTGACTGAGCATTGGTCTCATCCTCGCCACCATCACCGTCCACCATCACCTCTCCGTTCGAAAGATGAGCTGCTGGACATCTTCGAGTGCATCAGTCCGAGCGGCTGCACCGCGCCTGCTTCGTGCTCGCACCAACACCGCCACGCTGCCAAAGCAGTTGCTGGCTGCTGCAGCCCCCGCCACACGAGCTCCGGTAGCCGCAGTAGGATCGTCATCAAGGACCATCTTCACATCAGCTCCGCGTACCAGCGCAGCTTCCACAACCGTCTCTGGACAAGGTCTCTCGATTGCATTGGACGAGAACGGACAGATCCCAGCAGCACCCTATTCGCATTTGCCACTCGCCGGCACCTCGCCTTCCTACAAGGTGCACCTCATCGTGCACCCGTGCGATCAGGCACGTCCCATCGACACCTGGCCTTCTCACCTCGAGGCCGTCTCGCCGGTCCTCTCTGAGCTCGAGAGCAGGGCCAAGAAAGGTGGCAGCTTGGAAGGATACGGCATCTCTTTCTCGTCTGGTGACGCTCGCACCGCGCCGAGTGGCGACGCAGCGTTGAAGCCATGGGACCCCACCACATCACGCATGATGCGTGCCGTCCCCAACTCGGCACAGGAGCAGGAGCAGTTTGTCGTCTACGCCTACTCCACCAACGGCACCATGGCCAAAGTAGGCCCTGTCTCGCTTTCCACCCTCGACGCCGGCTCGTCCTTCCGACAGCGTATCGACGACGCCCTCGCCTCTGCACAGCCTCAGACCGGTCGTGCCAAGCAGGACGACGAGACGCACGTCTACGTCTGCACTCACGGCTCGCGCGACTGCCGCTGCGGTGTCGCAGGCACCGCCGTCTACCAGGCGTTGAAGGACGAGGTGCGCTCGCACCAAGCTTCTACCATCAAAGCTGGAAAGGATGCACCCAAGAAGGTTCGAGTGTTTCCCATCAGCCACGTCGGCGGTCATGCATGGGCTGCCAACGCACTCGTCTATCCGCATGGCGACTGGTACGGCAACTTGCGCGCGACCGACTCGAAGCTCGTTCTGCGTGCTGCCCTGTCGCCCGCAAGCTCGGTGCACGACTTGGAAGATCTGCGCGAGAGACTCGTGCACTGGCCCAGGTGGCGAGGCAGGCTTGGGCTCAGCAAGGCTGCTCAGCGCGACCATTACGCCGAGTGGGGTCCGCCTACCATCAATGCCGCTCACCTGACACCGAGAAGCAGAGGCATCGCCACTTCTGCCACACGACCCGGCGTTGTCGGTTCGCTCTCTTCTGCCTTCTCTTCGTCTTCCGCCACCGGATCTTCGGTCAGGACGTACGCCACGGATGCATCCGACAGCAAACCTGCGTCCACAAGCAGCGACAAGAAGCCATCAGCCCGCATGGCCGCATTCCGAGAGAAGCTCGCCGCCGACCTCTCGATCGACGATTTTGCCGCTGGCGACGTCGACTCGATCCTCACCTCCACCCCTGCGTCGTCAGGCCGAGTGCAGATGGGCCGAACCAAGGAGGCACGACTGCCCTCGCACCTGAAGACCAAGATCCCCACGGGCGCCAACTACACGCGCATCAAGTCGGACCTGCGCGGCTTGGGCCTGTCGACCGTGTGCGAGGAGGCGCGCTGCCCGAACATCGGCGAGTGCTGGGGTGGTTCGGGCGGCAAGGACACGGCGACGGCGACGATCATGATCATGGGCGACACGTGTACGCGCGGCTGCCGCTTCTGTGCGGTCAAGACGAGCCGCACGCCTGCGCCGCTCGACCCGCACGAGCCGGAGAACACCGCCGAGGCGATCTCGCGCTGGGGGCTCGGGTACATTGTGCTGACGTCGGTGGACAGGGACGACTTGGCGGATGGCGGCTCGAAGCACATTGCGAGCACGATCAGCAAGATCAAGTTCAAGTCGCCCAAGATCCTCGTCGAGGCGCTCGTGCCCGACTTTTCGGGCGACACGGCGTGTGTCGAGACCATCGTCCACTCGGGGCTCGACGTGTTTGCGCACAACGTCGAGACCGTCGAGCGCACCACGCCGTCCGTGCGCGACCGCCGCGCCAAGTACCGCCAGTCGCTCGCGGTGCTCGCGCACGCCAAGGCGACTTCGCCCGCGCTCATCACAAAGACGTCCATCATGCTCGGCTGCGGCGAGCACGACCACGAGGTCGAACAGACCCTCCGTGACCTACGTGCCGCCAATGTGGATGTGGTCACCTTCGGCCAGTACATGCGCCCCACGAAGCGCCACATGAAGGTCGAGCAGTATGTGTCGCCCGACAAGTTTGGGTATTGGCAGACGAGGGCCGAGCAGCTCGGCTTCTTGTATGTCGCCAGTGGGCCGTTGGTGCGGAGCTCGTACAAGGCGGGCGAGTTTTTTATTGAGAATGTGCTCAAGCAGAGGAGGGCGGCGTTGGTAAGTGGGGAGGCGAAGGATGGGGTGCAGGTTGAGGAGACGAGGGCGTAGAGATGCAATTTGGATAGAATGGCACAGGCAAGCTCGTGTGGGCAAGCGATTGAGATTCAAGACGAGTCGAGACGAGAGGGCGCAAGATCGTGTATGAAGCCGTGAAGTTGCGTGGAAAGTGTGCGAGAACGAAGCTGTGGTACGGGAACCTAGAACGACGTGCGTGAGTCAAAGAGGACCGACGACGAGGACGCCGATTCGGGCAGGGAGATGAGCTCGGCCTCGTCCAGCGACACTTCGTCACCCGTGGAGCGCACGCTCGAGAGCTCGGGTGTCGACACGTGCTCGAACGAGCCCTGCCCCGACTGCGAAGCCTCCCATCCCTCCTCCTCCCCCTGCACCCCTTCGACTGCACACCAGGCCTCCACATCAAACCCAACTCCCCCGCTCACCATCTGCCTCACCTCTTCCGCCCCACCCCGCACACGCACCGTCCACACCCCTTCGTCCGCGACGTCCATCTCTTCGACCACCCCAGCGTCCCACAGCACGCGCAGCACGGCCTTGGCGCGCAGGTAGCGGCGGTGCTCGTACGCGAGCGCCGTGCGCGCGTCGAGCAGGAACGCGGCGTCGAAGAGGCGCGGGTGGTGCGGGTTCGAGGCGGCCGAGGGCGCGCGGCCGCCGAGCGCGTCGTGCAGCGCGTCGATGAGTCGCAGCGTGACGACGGTGTGGGGTGTGGGGAGCGCGAGTTCGGGGAATTGGAAGTACAGGTCGAAGTCTGCTTCGCTGTCCGAAGCGGTGCTGCAGCTGGCGGAGGTGGCGCTCTTCTGGGAGGTGGCGAAGAGCAGAGCGTTGCGTGGGAGGGCAGCGGAGCTGAATGTGCTACCTGTCCTCCTTGCGCCTGCTGCCGCCGTCAGGGTGCGACGCGTCGACGCCGGCAGCCTCTTGGCCAGCTTCGCCTTGTCCTCCACCTCGTCCCCTGCCAGCCGCAGCGCAAGCGGAGCATTGACGATCAGGTTGTCAAACACCCTCGCGCCGCCGGACGAGAACTTGCGTGCCGTCTGCAGGCCCACGCCTCCCCTCAGCGGCGACAGACCCAACGTGCGCGCTGCAGGTCTCGCACCGAGACCGCTGAGTGTTCCCCTCGAGAACTTGACGCTTGCGCTGTTGAGGCTCGAGTACGCCTTTGTGGTGGTGTGCGCGGACGTGCGCTGTGCGGTCGACCGGAACGCATCGATGGCTCCTTTCAGCAGTGGAGACTGGACCTTGTACGATGCACGTGCTGCCCGCAGTGCCGAGAAGAGCTTATGAGGGCTCGCAAAGCGGTGAGGTGCGAGCTGGGCCGCGCGTGTCGCTGACGAGAGCACACGGCGCAGCAGAGCGGTGAGTGCGGAACTGCTGCGCACAGCGCGAGTGGCAGAAGTGCTCGAGTGGAAGCCTCTGCTGGCCGAGCTGCGGATATGAGGCGTGAGGACGCTGGCCGGGCGAGGACGCGACCTCGCCTTGCCGGCGGCGTGCATCACGGCGCGGATGCAACCTGGTGTTGGCCGCAGCATCATTGCGCCGAGCGAGAATCGTGATGATGGTTGGGTGGCAAATTGCACGAGCGCTTTCCAGGGTCCATTTCAGCTGCATGTCACTTGCAGATTTACCACAACTTTGTCGCACGAGAACATCCAACGCGTCGCAGGTGTTGCTCAGCCCGCAAATCCTCTCATCCCTCACCGAAAGTGTTGGTCTCGCTCCTCCTTCCCGCACCTCATCCAACACCACCCAAAAATGGCAGCAGACGCCCTCACCTCACCACCCGCCGCCACCGCGGGCGAGCCCAGCTCCAGCACCAACGTGCGCGACCTCAAACCCGTCATCAAGAACGCCGACATGTCGGACGAGATGCAGGCCGAAACCATCGAGATCGCCTACGACGCGCTCGACAAGTTCAGCGTCGAGAAGGACATGGCGGGCCACGTCAAGCGCACCATGGACCAGAAGTTCGGCCCTACCTGGCACGCCGTCGTCGGCCAGAAGTACGGCAGCTATGTCACGCACGAGACCAAGCACTTTATCTACTTTTGTACGTGCACACCCGAAGAAAGCGCAGCCGAGAGGCAGGAGTGCTGACAGTCGTTTTTCGGGGTTGTTTTGTGTGCGATGCAGACTTGGGCCAGATGGCGTTCTTGCTCTGGCGAGCGTGATTGCGATGGTGGCGATACGTGCATGACTTTTTGTAGGCCGGGTTGCGAGCCGTAATGCATCTCTTTCGGGTCTTTAGCGGATCGAAGGCGGGTCGTGTACGACTTTAGACGGGCAGGCGAGTGGCGAGGCCGAAGTGAGACGACAACAGCGTCAGCATTGGTCGCAGCGGACTCAGTCGATTCTCAAACCCAGAAGAAGCTGTAGGCCAAGCGCAGGCCGCAAGAGAGGAGAGGGTCTACAGAGAGTGAAGCCAGTCTACTGCGAATCTAGTTGCGACAAGCGACTCACGCACCGACAAAGCGCCGCCTCGCCCAGTGCAGACTCTTCTGGATCGCTGCGAGCAGTCCCCAGCTCTGAATCTCCGCCTCCCTCCCCTGCTCAACACCACCACTGTTCCCTCCCTCTCCGCCTCCTCCCCTCTCACCAGCCGAAACACCGCTCCCCAACCACCCATCCAACCACCCCTTCCTCACATCCCCCTCTCCCGCACCCCTACCCACCCGCACCTCTCTCCCCCATACATCGTACCGCACAATCCCCTCCCTGTCCACCGCCGCATCCCAGCCATCCTTCCTCCTCCCCTCTCTCCCGTCCGCCTTGGCACGCAGGATGTCCGACACCTCGGCGACCAGTGTCGGCAGCGTGCGGGCCCACATGGCGGCGAGCTCGACGTCGAGCACCATGAGGCCCTTGCGCGCGGTGAATGGCGCGAGGTGGTTGTGTTTGCGGATGAGGTCGTTGAGGCGGTGGAGCTCGTGCGTGTGGTAGGCGTGTTCGCGCGTTTGCCACTCGGCGTCGCGGTAGCGCGTGGCGACGTCGAGCAGGCGTGCTTCGCCTGGTGTGCGCGCGGTTGGGAGGTGCAGTGGCTGTGAGGGTGCTGGTCCCCCCGAGGGTGCACTTGGGTCCGATGGTGGTGCGGTGGGAGTGGGTAAAGGTTCGAGACCTTCGCCGAGGGCGGGGGACGTAGTGATCATGCGGCTGGCGCGGCGCACCCACGCCTCATCCACCCTCCCCCGCCACGCCTTCAACTCGCTCTCCAACTCCATATTCAGCTCGACCCACGGCGGCGCGGCGCCCTGCCTCCTAACAATGCGGTTCATAAAGTACTCCTCCCTCGCCAGGAACGGGTTCTTCTCCTGCATATCGCGCACGATCGGCTTGCCCCTCAACTTGTTCTCCCGGAACGCCGCGCTGTCGAGCGCCGACTTGATGCGCTTCTCAATCACGCTGTCCCAGCCTTGCGCGTGACCGAGCTGCAGCTGCAGGTTGCGGTTGGTGTCCGATACCTCGTCGCCCTTGACCGCGTCGGAGTGCTGGTAGTCGAGCACGCTGTCGCGCGCGCGCAGGAGTTTGGTGCGGCGCTCGGCGGATTTGAGGCCGTGCCGCAGCTGCGTGAGCGCTTTCGGGTCGTGGGTGGGGACGGTGTTGATGCCGGCGGCCTTGAGTTTGGTGCGCGCGTCGCTGCTGGACGAGGCGAGGAACTGGCCGTAGTAGATGCTGGGTACAAAGTCGTCTGCGGCTGCGCTCAGGTGTGCCGGCCGCACGTACACCGCGCGCCACGGCTTGGCATCCGGCGTCTTGGGCAGCTTCCGACCGTCTTCGTGCGCACCCTCCACGCCCGGTGGCACGAAAAACTGGCTCCCCGCACCATCAGCGGCAACACTCCCCGGCGTGGACGGCACCTGGATGCCAGCCTTGATTTTTGAATCTGCAGGATCCTTGTGCTCGTCACCTACCCGGATGCGTAGCGGCTTGTACTTGTCCATCACCATGCGCAGCACGGTATCCTGCACGCGCTCCTCGCCCGTCCACACGGGGTCGTTCGGATCCTGCGACCGAGACTGCTTGGAGAGCGCCGCTTCCTCTTCCGCTTCCAGGCGCAGTGCGTCCTGCAGCAGCTTGTCCGACCCCGTCAAGCCTTCGCTGGAGGAGGAACTGGTAGATGCTTCCCCGCGAGACGCCGAGTCGAGGCACGAGGTGCAAATGGAGAATAGACGCGCAGATCGACGTGGTTGAGCTGCATGTCGTGTGAGTGCGTTCGACGACGTAGAAGCTGCTATGAGCCGTACTCTGGATGATGAAGCGGCCATCGTGAAGTGATCGTCGAGGACGTGGTCAAGGTGTGGAGGGAACAAGTGGCTGGCTGGTGCCCAAGCTGAGCAGTCATTCACTCCGCGGCTTCTTCTTGCTGCTGATGCTGCTGCTGCTCGTTTGCCACCGCTCAGGGTCCAACCTCTCTCTAATCAGCCGAAAACAAGTCGCCGAAAAAAAAGAAGCACTCACTCTTCCCACTCTCCCTTCTCCCTTTCCATCCTTCGATCTGCATTGCATCAGACTGGCTCGGACCTTCAATCCACAGTCTGCAAGAAGCACCTTGAACATCGAGTGTGTTACGTGAGTGAGATAGGCTGGATGCCGTTACAGGAAAAAAGTGGGGAAAAAAGTAAACGACGCCTACAGGATTTGAACCTATGCTCCCAGAGGGAATGGCATATTTTTTGTTGAGCAGAAGATGCTCTAGAATGCAATGTGATTCTAGTGCCACGCGATAACCACTCCGCCAAAGCGCCTTTCGATGTGTACTCAGCCTGATGATAGCGTACATAAACCGCTTGTCCTGGCTTCCTTTCATCGCATGCGACTCACACCACTCTTCCACTCTGCATCCTATCACGCTCGCATCTCACACATCCATCGAGCGTCGTAGGGTAGAGCAACTGTGCAGATCTATTGCATCAGCCCGCCGGCAAGCTTCACGCAGGCCTGGACACCTGGATCGCAGGAATCCCATCCTCCTTCGCGCCCACCTCGTCCACGTCACCAAACGCAGACATGCCCAACGCATCCTCCCTCGCGGCCCCACTGCTCACCGACTTGCGCTGCCGCAGGCCCTTCTGGCTCTCGCCGTGCGTGAGCATCGCTGCCTGGCTGACGAACCCGAATCCAGCGCGTGCTTGCGTCGTTGCTTCTATCTCCTCCGTGCCGATGTAGTCCAGTGTGCTGCCCTTTTTCGACTTGCTTGGACTGCCTCCAGCGACGGTGTCGGGATCAGAGAGGGCGGCGGGGACGTATCCGTTCCTGCTGGCGGCTCGTCGCTGCAGGATGCCGCCTGTTGAGGGTTGGAGCTGCAGCGCCGACGAGTGCGAGAGGTAGCCGTCGATGTGCGATTCGTCCTGCATGTCTGCGGGGGTTTTGGGATCGAGCAGCGGCCGCATGATGTGCTTCCAGTTGCCCGCCCACGTCGAGCGCCTGCGCTTTCCGCCAGCCTCGAACCGCGCACCCGGCGCCAAGCCGGGACTGTGCAGCAGCGTCATGCTCGGATTCGGCGACATAGGCGGCGCGACCCTCGTCTCACCCACCGCCGTAACCGGCTCCACCACGCGCGGCGGCTCAAACGGCTCCCTTAGCCCGCCGCCCGTCACGAGCCAGTTCGGCAGCGGATGCGTCGCCAGCAGACTCTCCCACTGCCTCGCCAGCCCTTCCGCATCGCGGAACACAACGCCGTTCCAGCGCTCGCGCACCAGCTCGCCCAGACACGCAAAGTCGAGCGCACACACGGGCAGCGCGCACCCGAGCATGTCCACCACCTTCATCGGCAGGTCCAGCCCGCTGCTCGACGTATGCAGCGACACGCCCACGTCCGCCGAGCCCAGCAGCAGCGGGTAGTCCGGCGTCTCGAGCCACGCGGTGCGGATGCGCACGAAGCGCCAGCGCTCGGTGCACTCGAGGTGCGCGATCTCGGCGAGGTAGCGCGCGCGCAGCTCGCCCTTGCCCGTCACGATGATGAGCAGCTTGGGCAGCGCGGTGGCGGGTTCGTTGGGGAGCGTGGGCGTGCGCAGCGCGCCGATCGAGGGCCGCCGGCGTTCCTTCGAGGTGCGGATCGGGTCGGCTGGGTCGCTGTAGGAAAAGTGCGACGTCGTCGACGCGGCCGAGGAGGCGCTGGTGGGCGAGAGCAGCGCAGAGGCGCTCTCGTTCGTGCTGCTGCGCGAGTGTACCGGTGATGTCGACGAGGGTGCATCTGCAAGCACGCGTGCGCGATACTCGTACAGACGCGCAGCACGCAGCAGCAGCCCGAAATCCTCGTCGGCAGTCCACGACGTGCTGCTGACCACCAACGCCGGTCGATCGTCCCGCCATTGCAGCTCACCTTTTCCGTCTTGCTTCGTGAACGGCGTCGATTGCGGGAACTCGTACGTTGGCAACCAGTCGTCTCCGATGCGCGGCTGGATCTGCGGGATGAGCTTGCCCATCAGCGTGTGCGTCTCTGCCAGCGTCGCTCTTCGGAAATGCGCAGGTGGTCGGTCGTGCAGCACTACCTTCTCGCCTTGGAGCTTCCAGTTGAGATCCAGATGGTTCTTCATCGCCTCGGTGACAAACAGATGCGCATACGCCTTGCGCCCGCTCCACCGCTCCAGCCACTCTGCCAGCCTCACCAGCTTGCTTTTGCCCCCTAATCTGAGCGCCAAGATGGTATACGCGAGATTATGCCAGTCGATGATGACCCTCGCCTTGACCAGCGCAGCCGCCGCCTTGACGACCAGCAGCGTGGGCAGCGCAGGCGGCGTCTGCACAAGCACCAGTTCGGGCGGAGGATGCACCTGCGTCGTAAGCTCTGCAAACAGCGACACGGCCTGAAGCAGCAGCTTGAACGGCGCCACCGCGATGAACGCCGCTCGCGGCAGACGAGCGATCCATGCCGGCGGGGTGCGTAGGTGGTGTTGCTTGATCGACGAGCGCTGCAGCGGCGGCGGGAGGGCTGAACCAGGATATCCGACGATGGCGACCTTCCATCCTTCGTTTGCGAGCGATTCGACGTGGAAGCACATGCGTGGGCTCCTGCCGATATCGCCCAGCACGACCACGGCTGCTGAGCGGCCCAGGCATGGTTTCGAGGTGGAGCGCGAGCACGAGCGGTAGGCCGAGATGTAGATGCAGAGGCACAGCAGTGCGACGATGGGGCTGAGCACCGCGCAGAATGTGAGCAGGACGAGCCACAGCAGCATCGTGTGGGGATGAGAGAAAGTGTGTCGGCTAGTGGAGATGCATTGTCGATACAAGCAGCGTTGGATGATGATGGAGAGAGAGAGGGAGGAGTGTTGGTCTCTGTTGCTTCTCTCTGCACGCGCCAATGCAATTTTGGCGGTGCGTGCGTCCACGAATTGGGCTTTTTCTCGCTTTGTGACACGAAGGCGCAGTTCGACCCTTTTTCTTCTTCTCATCGTCCATCATCGACACCAGCTCTTCCTCCCTCGCTCTCGCTCTCGCTCTAATCAACACACATAGCATCGTCCAACATGCGCATGGTAAGCACTCTCATCCACTCATCTCGCAACTGGACTCGCTGATGCGTACGACCTTGCTGCGAAAACGCTGATACTCACTCACCCTGCCCTCTTCTCCCCCTCTCAGCTCTCAGAACAAGAAGCCAACGAAATCGAAGTGACATGGGAGGACCAGCAATCGATCAACGCCTTCTCGCGTCTCAACTCGACCTACTCGGACCTGCTCGAAGACCTGCGCACGGGCAAGGAAGAGCGCGAAGCCCTCGACGACCTCGCGATGGAGCTCGAGCTCGCCGACGAAGACGAGCGCATCCTGTACAAGATCGCCGACACGTTTGTCTCGCTGCCGCACCCAGACGCGATGGAGAGGCTCGAAGCGGAGCAGAGCGAGGCGGACGAGCGGCTCGCGGCGCTGCAGGAGAAGCTCGATTCGTACGATGCGCAGATGAAGCAGCTCAAGGTCAAGCTGTACGCCAAGTTTGGCGATAACATCAGTAAGTACGCTTTGCAACAGCTCGAGTGCGTAGAAGCATCACTGACAGCTACTCCTCTCGTGTGAGACAGACCTCGAAAGAGATTGACTTGCCCTTTCTCTTCTCCGCACCCACCGCCTCGCACACAATGTACTTGTATCCAACCCTCATCTCAAATGCACACACCCCCCACAACCCGTCAAAAAGAATGAAAGTGGCATGCCAAATCGCAACCGGAACCAACAATTGTCGATCAACACACAAAACCATTGCCCTCAAAGCAAGCAACAAGAGAAAAAAAAAAAAGCAAGCAAGCGACAACCCATCTACTCTACGGATTGGCGAGGTGCAGCCCTCCGGCACCCGCGCCGTTGTTGGCGCGACCCGTGCTGTCCGGCGAGCCAGCGCGCTGATCCGGCTGCTCCGCGTATCCGTACTGCTGTCCCTGCACCTGCTGCGCCTGCTGAGCCGCATCGTGGTGACCCTGGTAATACTGCGCGTTCATGGGCGGCGACGACGTGGCAGCGTGGCCGTGGTAATGCTGCGCGTACTGCTGCGGCGACTGTGCGCCGAGCGGAGGCGACGGGTATGCGTACGGACTGCCGGCGCCGTGTCCCTCCTGCGAGGCAGCCTTGTGGCCGCCCTGCGAAGCGGCGCCGGCCTCGCCGACCTTGGTGGAGCCTATGGAAAGATTGTGCTGCAAGCCGTGGTTGCCGTGTGCCTGCGACTGCACGGGGCTGGTGTAGCTGGGAGCCGCGCCCCACGCCTCGCCCTGCGGATAGGCGCCTTGCTGCGGCTGGCCGGCCCAGCCCTGCTGAGGCTGCATGGCGTACTGCTGATACTGCGGGCCTGCGCCGTACGCGTGCTGCTGCTGCTGCTGCTGCTGATGAGCGTAGTAGGCGTCGTAGCCGTCCTGCCCGTGCTGGGCGTACTGGTCGTGGTGGGCAGCATAGGCACCAGCGCCGGCAGCACCCGCCCCCGCACCGGCAGCGGCGGCCCAAGCAGCGCCGTCGTCGACGTTCTGGTAGTGGTAGGGCTGCTGCGACATTTCGTGCGCCATGTCGTCCATCTGGATCTCGTTGACGTTGGCGACGCTGCCGCCCTTGCCCTCGCCGCTGCCGCCAGCGCCGCGTCCGTAGACGGCCTCTGCGCTCGACTCGTTGACGTGGTCGTTCTCCTGGCCAAACGAGAGCCACTCGACCTCCTTGGCCTTCTTGGCACGTCTGCGCAGGGGCAGAAGGATGAGCCACACCAGGATGATGAGACCGGCGACACCACCGGCGACACCTCCGATGATGGCACCGAGGTTGGTGTTGGATCCACCGCCGGAGCCGGACGAGCCGTTGGCGCCGGTGGCGGTGGCAGAGGGGTTGGCGGAGCTGCTGATGCCCGTGACGAGGGCGCCGTTGCTGTTGGTGGTGGTAAAAGTCACGAAGACGATGGGGATCGAGGTGGACGAGGCGGCGGCAGCCGAGGTGGTGGCGGCGGCGGCGCTGGAGGAGGCAGGAGTGGTGGCCGAGGTGACGGGGGTGGTGGAGGTGGCCGAGGTGGGTGCGGCGGTCGAGGCCGAGGTGGATGTGGTCTGCGCTGGCGAGGTGGAAGTCGAGGAGGGTGTGGTGGAAGTGGTGCTGGAGGTAGGTGCGGCCGAGGACGAGGTGGACGACGAGGTGGACGAGGTGGCGGTGGTCCTGCTCGAGGTTGCTGCGGTGTCACTATCGGTGTTGGGAATCGACGGGTCGGTACCGGTGCCGGAACGAGAGTCGTCCGTGTTTTGAGGAGATCGTGGAAGACCGGCGACGTTGTTGTCAGCAGGCGATGTGGTGTTGCCGGAGAGGGCGCCCAAAGGATTGGTGAAAAAGGATGCCATGATGGAGAAAGGAGAGTGGTGGTATAGAAAGAGAGAGAGAGTGAGAGGTCAGCAAATGCTGTAGTGATAGAGAAGGAACGGCGGACGTGTCGACTCTGGGCACGAGATGCGAGCGTCAGAGGCGAGAGCGGCGGATCGAGAGGTGAATGCTATCTGCCAGCAGAAGCCAATGCGAACACCACACTAGCTTGACGACTGGATGCACTGATGGCGAGGGCGATAAGATGATGGACGACGAGCGACGTTCGATCCAAGAAGAGTCAAGACAGCGCTGAGTTTGGATGGCGCGCTGGCTGGACAGAGATGAAAGGGGGAAGGGAGGAGGAGACAAAGCGAGCTGATCCCACCGAGCGACATGCTTGCTGGTGCTGAACTGCTGACTGCTGCGCTTCACCAGCTGAACAAGGTGGGATTTGCCCAAAGTCACGTTGAACACTTACGTAGCCTGACGCTTCAAGAGGCGGTTGGGCGAGCTGCGCTTGATCATGTTGCCGTTGCTGTTCATTCTGACGCAGTAGAAACAGAGGCACGCCAGCCCGACGCTCGAGTCTCGAGAGAGAGAGAGCAAGAGTGGGTGAAAGCGTGCGTGCGCGCGGTCGATGCAGATGAACAAGGAAACGATCCGAACAAGAGCGTCAGAATCGATCGATGCCGTCGTTTCCAGTCGGCTTGGCTTGGCTTGGCTTGGCTTGGTGGGATGAGATGAAGCAGAGAGACAGAGGCAGAAGCGATGTCGACCGTCGGATGCAGAGCAATCACAAAATCGGTTGCGGGCGGGAGGTCCGATAACCTTTGCGAGCGCGAGCGTGTGCGTTTGGATTTTGCTTACTCACTGTCGCACTGCAAAAGTTTAAAAAGGCAAAAAGGCGGGTTCGGGGTGAGCACTTTAATCGTGGCTGCTCTTCTGCAGCTGCTGCCGACAGCGAGTGGAGTGTGCCTCTCTAGTCACTCAAACTTTGCAGGCATTCGTCGGATGGAGCCCGCCACACTGGCAGGGGCAGCAACAAGCAGGGGCAGCAGCATCGGCAGCAGCGGCGGCCAACAAGAGAGCAAAAGGGGTCGGTTGCAGCACACAGCAGATGGCGCACAGCAAAACCAGCACAGCACAGCACGCGGCAAGGCGACGCAACAC
>LT795066.1:390455-411046 GCA_900162835.1 Sporisorium reilianum f. sp. reilianum | reverse complement strand
GCCGAATCTGATTTTGCGCCGTCTCAAAAGCCACTTCTAGTTGAAGGGTTTTGGATTGATGATGCAAGTAAAAAGAGACGCGCATTTTTCTGAATTTGATGCGTCTCTTTTGTACGGTCCATTTCCTGGATTTGATCCGTCTCTCAGAGACGGTTCCATTTTCGCATTTTGGTCCATCTCTCCCAGACGGTCTTCAACTCTTCTGACCGCACCCAAACTTGGCTGCCACGCTGGAATGCGATCAGACATTGAAATCCCCCACGTGGGCTCTTGCAGCACAAAAAACGAATCTTGCGCCGACCAAGCTGTTCTCGTTCCTTGGCGCGCAGCTAAACCAGCTCTGATGGCAGCATCGACGATCAAACCCCGAGTGCAAACCGCTATAGTAGATCTAGAGGACAAGCGCAAACGGTGTTGACGAGTGCAGAGCCGCATCGAGACAGAGAGAAAGCTGCTCAACAAGTGCGAGTGGCGCAGTGATGCAGCAGCGGTGCTTGAGCGGAGCATGAAAATCATTGAATTTTTTCATTTTTCATTTTTCATTTTTCACCGCTTGCAGCCTTTGAGCGCACACTCGACTCGCCAAGCGAAGCGAAGCTGTCAAAACATCCTTCTCTCGCTTAACCGCACCTGCACCGCAGCGCCGAGCCTCTCGCTCGATATCGCTCTCACGTGTCCTGCCGCTGTCCCTGATTGTTTGCGTCTTGCTTGTCGTGACAATGAGAGTGGAGCAGCGTGCACCATTGTAATGAGCTCATCGAGATGAGATGTTCGAGGATCAGTTCGCTGGATAGAACGCGCTCACTGTGCTGCCTGATAAGGTGCACGCGCCCGGACGATCGTCATCCTGCATCTGCCTCGCCGAGCCCGCCGCCTTGAACCCCCGCTCTTTGCGGTCACGTCACACGAACGCACACGTCGGTCAACTCGTGCTGCAATCGGTACCATTGTCTGCCTTTCACGGGTACCTATGGGGTCGACTGTGCTAACTACATTGTCGGAATTTGGATGGGCTGGTCACGTCGTCACACGTTGTGTTTCTTTTTCTCTTGGCAGCTTTACGAAGCGTTTCGTTGATGCTTGGGCGGCTCTAGACGGACGGGTACTTGTCTGTTGGAGGCAGAGTGTGTGTCAGCGGTGGTGTGGGGAGAAGCGAGGAGGGGAGCGTGACTTACTGAGCACCGTCTCGAGGTCCTGGATCAGCACAGGCACCTGTGCCTGCCATGCCCACACAAAACGAAAGCGATCATCGTCAGCATCGCTTCCCACTACTCAAGAGAGACTGCAGACTTACCTCGCAGTCAGCAGCATCTCGACCGACCTGAAAAACAAACGCGCGATCAGCTCTTTCGCCCTCCTCCATCACATCGGCGAGCGCGACTTACAATACGAGCGACCTTCTGCCAGTCCGGCGCGCGGTCTTGCGGGAACACCTCGCAGAACAGGTACATCATCTCCTTGGACGTCCACTGGCCTTTCTGCTGTCATAACGAGGATGCTGTCAGTGACTGTCGAACGAGTGCACAAAGCGGATGAGAGCTCACCTTGGGCTTGCTGGCCACTTTCGGCTTCCGAGTAGCCTTGGTCGGCGTTGCGGGCGGAGAGGCTTGAGCCGTGTGACTCTGGTCCTCGGCTCGCTCTGTGGCGGTATTAGCGGTTGGAGTGGCAGCACTGGTAGACGCAGCTGCCGGGCTAGGCGTGCTCGGCGCAGCAGGAGCCTTGCGCGTGTACGTGCGTTTCTTCTTGATCGGCGTACCCTCTCCCTCCACCACCCCCACACCCTCCGCACCATCCACCTTGCGCTTGCGCTGTCGACCCGGCGTCTTGGGCGGCGTCACCGGCACACCGGGCGTCGGCGACGTCGGCGGCGTCTTAGCCCGCACCTCCGCCTCGACACTGGGCGTGGTGAACGTAGTGCTGGACGTACCGGACGCGGTGGAGCCCGGCGAAGACGGCGGTGGAGTGTCGAGCACGATCGTCACTGCGGTGGCGGAGGGAGTACGAGCGGAGCGTGCGGCGCCGCGGCCTCGTTTGGCGCGTCCGCGAGGCGATGCGCTGCTGGTGGTGAGAGAAGCGGTGGTGGAAGTGGTGGCGATTGTGGGAGGCGTGGTTGGGTTGATGGGTTGAGTGGGGCAGGTGGTGGTGGTGGTGGTGGCGATGCTGGCACCTCGGCCACGGCGGGTGGTTCCGCCGCGCGCACCACGACCGCGACCACGAGCGCTGCAGATCGCAGTCTGCCTCTTGACGTCGTTCTGCTTCGTTCCAGTCGTAGTGGGAGCGGTCACAGGGTCTTTCTCGATCAACGTCACTCGCTCCACTGGCTTCACTGGCTCCTGCACTTCTTCCTCCGACTCGTCCTCATCCTCGCTGTCTTCGACCGCCTGAGACGCCTGCTTTTCTTCGTTCTCCTCCTCCTCGTCGCCCTCCTCCTCGTCACCCTCCTCTTCGTCTTCGTACTCGGACTCCTCCTCGTCGTCGTTGTTCACCGTCGTAGCCACGGGAGCGGGAAGGGGCACGGGCAGCTGCACCACGACGTCGTCATCCGTCGAATCGCCCAAGTCGATCAAGTCGTGCAGGTCGAAGCCGCTGTCGCCCGAGACCTCGCCGCCAATCGTGTGCGACATGTCGTCTTCGTGATCGTATCGAAACAGGTGTGTAGAGAGCATCGAGTTGGCCTCGAGTTGGTGTGAGGGATGGACGAGAGACGCGCGAGGACGCGAGGGTATTTATCACCCTCGCCGCCTCCAAGCAGCGATTCACAAAGCACGATTGAGCGGAATCCACCAACTTCCCGCACACACTCAACAACCGCTTTGTTGCCACACAAGCTTTGTCTTGCGCTCCGCGCTGCGGAAAGCGGACAAACGTGCGCGGGTTGCGAACACAAAACTTTAAAATTGCAGATTTCAGTTCCGGGCTGCGACGGAGAGCGACACAATCAAAGCTGCTGACCGTCAATCCAGCGCTGGAGCATGGAAAGCGCAGCGTCGGGTTGGTCGTACGGCACCATGTGTCCGGCCTCGTAGACCGTGGCCCACGTGAGCCCGCCTCCGCTCTGCGTGCGGCCTGCCTTTTCGCCGTCTACCACCCATTCCTGCATCAACAAGAGAAAAGAGAAAATGGTCAGCTACGTGTACTTCTCGCTTGTGGTGTGCAACGTTGAGGAAAAAACTTACGTAGTTCTTGGCGTCCTTCCAGGCGTCGCTGCCGCTCCAGTCGAGCGACTTGACCCACTCCAAGTTGCCGTTGTGGTTGCAGATCCAGTCGAGCGTGCCGACGTAGATGAGCGCGCGCACGCCCCTCTCGAGCAGCGCGCCGACGTTGTAGCCATTGTCGTGCGTCGAGTCGAGCATGCGGTGGAAGCCCATGTTGATGCCCATGTTGCAGCTGGCAAACTTGCCGATCTGGTCCTTGGGCGCCGCGCCGAGCAGCTGACGCACGTCGTCGCGGTCGAGATACCTGCGAATGTCGTCCGTGACATCGTAGCACAGGTTGGGCTCCAGGCCGGACTTGCAGTCGTCCTTGATGTTGTACGGGTTCTGGCCCGTGGCGCCGTACGGCTCGACGAGCTCCTCGGAGCACTTGTTGGACCACAGGTCGCACGCGTCCGGGCTGAACGCGTCGACGCAGTGCTCCGCCAGCTTGGCGCGGCACTTGGGCACATACGTAGACATGCGCTTGCACGTCTCGATGCCCAGGATCGGCTCCACCCCGCCGCGGCGCGTGCACGTCATGTCGTAGTAGCCCGAGATCTGCTTGCTCATGTCCGTCAGCCCGTTGCCGATGAGCACGCCCTTGAGGTTGATCATCTCGTCGCGGTCCACCTTCTTGCCCGCCTTGAGCGCCTTGCGCTCCACGTCGTGGTTGCGGTCCGCAACCTCAGAGGCAAAGATGGGGATGTATCGCCCACCGTACGACTCGCCGGCCATGTAAAAGTCGTTCGACTTGAAGCGGTCGAACGCCGAGAAGAAGACGCGCAGGAACGCGTAGACGTCCTTGGCGGCTTCCTCGGTGGTGTACACGACCTGGTCGGTCTTCGAGTACGAGTAGCCGACACCGACGGGCTGATCGATGAAGAACACGTTGGCGCGGTTGGTCCACGACTGAGGATGCCACTTGGTGCCGTTGATGGGCGGGCCCGGCGAGATCTTGCCGCCCTGCTCGGGCACACGGCACGGGCCGAGCTCCATGAACAGACCGAGGGAGGACGAGCAGCCGGGCCCGCCGTTGGTCCAGAAGATGACGGGATCCTTGGCCGGGTCGGAGCGCGACTCGAAAAAGTAGAACCAGAGGCTCTTGCCTCCGTAGGCCGTGTCGATGTAGCCGGACCACGAGGTGACGGTAGGATCGCAGAACGCGTCCGGGTCGACGTCGTGCTCCTTGAGCTCGGATGCGGGAGGAGGCGAGTAGAGCTGCTTGATGCGAACCGAGACCGAGGGGAAGTCGCGGTGCGAGAGGACGGTAAAGTCGCCCTTCTGCGAGGCGATGATGTGCTCTACGTTGGACGAACCGAACGCTGCCGACGAGATGGCGTCCAAGGGCAGCTCGACGCGTGCCGGACCGCCGATGCCAGACGAAGAGGTGAGGAGAGCGTCCATCTGGGCTTGAGCGCTTGATGCGACGGCGTCGTCGTGCATCTCAACATAGGAGCCTGGACTCGCCGACGCCGCCGCCGCCGCCGCCCAGCGACCGTTGGTACGAGCACCGATGCCCCTGTTGATCTGGGGCTGCTCGATCGTAGCAGCAGCAGAAGCTGAGGCAGTGACGCCGAGCAGCGCCGCGAGGCACGCGAAGAAAGCGATGCTCCGCATGACGAGAAGAGGATGTCAGTTGCGATATGGTGGTGGAGGGGACAAGGTAAGGACAAAGTCAGGAGCTCCTCTTTACGATACGGAACAAAGTGGTCCGAGCGAGGCGCAAAAAAGGGTCTTTTTCGAACAGGCGCGTGGCGCGCGGCTCAATCACCGTTTAGATTGCCGTTTAGAAAACCGGCCGATTTAACAAATTTGGAGATTGCGAAAAATGAAGGTCGACTTTCCTCCACCTTTTTCGTCTCGCCTGTGTCACAACGACCACCATCACCACCGCAGCATCCCGTCTCGAAACAGCATGGCGTCTGGTTTGGCATCGCTGGCTGGATACGGCAGCGACTCGGACGATGACGGAGATGCTCGTCACGCAGTAGCATACACCAGCAGCCACGCTGTGTCCACCGCAGCACAGCCATCCTCTTCCAAGCTCGGTGCACTGCTTCCACAACCAAAAGCAGCACTCGCACCCAAGCTTCCTCCGCCATCATCTTCAGCGAGTAGAAGCGGGCTATCTCTACCGCCGCCCACATCTGCAGCCCCAAGCAAGCGCAAGGTCATCAAGGTCGACTCGCTCCAATCCTTTGCGGCGAGCAACGGTGGAAACGAAGCGGACGAGGCTGCAGACACCGCGACCGACAGCAAGAAGCCTAGACTTGGCTCGAATGGATTTACGAGTAAGCATTCGCTCTTCGGAATGCTGCCTGCACCCAAGCGCAAAGACGACGAGGTCCTGGCCGAGAGGAACAAGCAGGCAGAGGCAAGGAGAGCAGCCAAGGTTGCACAGGAGGCGGATGCGTCGACATCCGCTCAAGCCCCGCTCAGCATCAATGAGGATGCTTTGCGTACCATTTCCCCTGAAGGTGATGCAGAGGACGATGAACAATTCGCTGCTTCGGGCAGCAAACCAAAGGGAAAGAACAACGATGCTTTCAGGGCCATGCTTGGTCTGAAACCGGCAGCAACCAAGCCACAGCTTCCTACCGCATCGACTTCTTCCTCCACGAGCACAGCCGCCAAGCCAGCCCCTTCATCGCTGGCTTCGTCATCCAAGATGCCGTCTCATCCGTCTTCTATATCTACTGTCGTCACGCCAGACGCAGGACGAGCACCATCGAGCAAGGCAGAGGCTCCAGCTCCCGTCGACTTTTTCTCGCTCGGCACTGCTCGTTCAACCAACAGCACTTCTGCATCTGCAACGCATTCCTCTTCGTTCTCGATCTCATCCGCTCCGGCAATATCGCATCCTGAACCGACACCATCGCATAACGCTGAAGACGACGACGACGACGACGCAGCCGAGTATCCTGGCTGGCAACTCGATCCAGACGGCTCGTGGGTGCCCGTCACACCCGAGGCGCATGCGCAGCTGCTCGCCTACCAGCAATCCCTCTCCGACCCCACCGCATCCACCACTCCCACATCCAAAGGCGCATCCAATCTTGACGGCACACGCGACCTGCTAGCAGCAGGTCTGACACCCGAAGACATCCGTGCGTTTGATGCGTCCACCACCGCTCGTGAGGCGTATCTCAATGCCAACGGTGATGCGGCAGACAACGACAAGTACGCCGCAGCTGCCGAGTTCGCAGCGGGCAACAGAGAGGTGCCGCAGAGGAAGCCGGGTGTGCTCAAGGGTTTGAGGAAGGGCCAACTCAGCAGTCTGGTCAGCCTGGCCAGCGAGAACAGGAGCCAGCTCGAGAAGCGGTGGCAGAGGAACCGCGACGCAAAGGCGCAACGCTCGAATCGATACGGCTTTTGATGGGTGCTCACTGGCACCTGCTCTGGGAACGCTTGCACGCTTGATGTGATTGTAATTGTACTCTTCTACTGTCGATCAAGAGCCTGTGGTTTGTGTTGGTTGATGAGAGCGAGGCTGTCTTGCGATTACATCGAGATTGTTAAATTCTGGGGTGTGAAGGTGCACAAGCCAGCAGAAACCGCACGCTTTTCAAAGCTTCTTCTCGAACCTCTCTTTCTTGCCTCCCTTCCTCCATCTGTCATCTTGACCTTTGCGACCAACTTTGCTCGACGGACTCACCTTTCCTCGCATCCCATGCTGCCATAGGTTCCAGCTCCCATCAACCATTCCAAGGCTGCGACAGGCGTTCTGCCGTGGTGACCGACGCAGCGCGTCTCCCCTCTATCGACCATGAACGCCTTTCCGCCAGAGCTGCTCCACCATCACTTTGCGTGCATGGTCGTAGCTGGCCTCACACCTCCTTCCAAATTATCCACTCCTTCCACTACGGCTGCAGCGGCTGCAGCGTCATCCTCCTCGTCAGCACCCTCCACGGACACGGCTGTCCCCGAAACCACCGCCTCGCCAGATCATCCCACCTCTGTGTTTCCAGATCTCACCAAATCGCTCCACGATATCTTGACCTCTCGAGCTCGCAATACACTCTGGGACCCATCACGCGGGCGGGCAGCTGTCTTCCACACCGTCTTTGCCGATCACTTTGTGCGTCTGCCGCCCCTCAAGACCAAACCGTCAGCTCGACACGTTCCACCGATACCCTCCATCACCACAGGATCCACCGCCACGCCCTCCGATGCATCCACTGCTGCCTTTTCAGCGCTCCCTCCACGATCGCCACTGTCGCCGCTGCATCCCAACTCTCCCCAGTTCCCAGATGGACTCATCGCGCCAGTATGGGTGCGCAAGCATCGCGAACTCGTCCCTTCCGTCTTTGTCTCGTTCCACTGCCTGCCTACCGCTTCGGATATGGAGCTGCTCAGAAAAGCCGACGAAGCACTCATCAAGACCATCTCGGAACGTAGACGGACACTCACCGAGCGAGGCATCAAGCTCACTGTCGTATTGTTGACGCAGCGCGAAACGCTCGACGATCCGCAGCTCGAAGCCAGGCTCAGCTTCGTCAGACGCAACAGCGGACTCGACTCTAGGGCGAGTCTGTTCGTGCTTACGCCCGTCACCAAACCGGAGCTGGCCGAGTTCGTCACGAGCCTGCACAGTGCGCTGTTCGAGCCAGCAGCAGACTACTACCGCGAGCATGCGAGGCGCGTCAAGCGCAAACGCACACGCTACCCGCCACCTCCCTCGACACTCCAGCCTCTCGCGACCGCTCTGGGAACGCTGCCCTCCTCCTTACCGAGCGGCAAGACACTGGGTGTCGCCGATGTCAGCTGGCTCAGCCGCGAAGGCTGGATCGTGCGAAGCGAGTACAAGCTCGCCGTCTTCGCCGAGCTCGCCGGCGACATGCACGAGGCCGCTCTGCGCTACCGAGAAGCCTACGATCTGCTGTGCAACTCGCCCACGTGTCTGCTGGGAAGCACGCTCATGCTGCCGCCGCGCTCCAAGCGCTGGGCCGAAGCCAAGGTGCTGGCCGACACGCTCAGTGTGCGCATCTGCAAGCTGCTGCTGTACGCCGACGACGGAGAGGGCGCCGCGGTGTTTTTCCGGAGACACCTGGCGAGGTTTACGGATCTGAGCACGGGCTGGGGGATCGGAGCCATGACGTTCGAGTACTGGTCCTGGCTGGCCAAGCAGTATCGCATGTTTGGCGAGCTGGTGGAGCATGCGATACGCGCGGTGCCCGGTTCGCCGCTGCCGCCGTTCCAGCTTGCTGCGCACGCGCCGCCGTTGCCGTCCAAGCTGATCCACCCAGATGCGCTGCCGCGCTTTTCCGATGGCCGAGGCGGTGTGGTCGCACCACCGGGGATGCTGCTGCCCAACGCGAACGCCGTCGCGGTCTCCACGTGCCCTTACACCGCGCTCCAGTCTCCAGGAGCCTACCACTACCTCGCTGCGCTGTGCACGCTCGAACGGCGCGAGCGCTTCCTCCGCGCCACCTCCCACGCCGCCGCACACGACGACGACGCAGACTCGACAAGCCCGCTCGCGCACGAACGCAAGGTCGACCATACCGCACACCTCACCGAATCGCTCACCAAAGCCTACGACTCGTTCAAGCGCAACCGTCTACACCGCGCCGCGCTGTTGGTCGCGGCGCGCATCGCGACGGCGTACTACGACGGTGGGCACTACGAGATGGCGCTCAAGTTCTTGGAGAGGATCTTGAAGAGCTATTCGAAGGACCAGGTGCATCATGTGCGCGCGAGTCTGATCGAGACAGCGATCCAGGCGGCGATTGCGGTCAGGGATCGGTCGAGCGCTGTCAAGATGCTGGTGGAGGTGCTGGATCCGCTGTTGCCGATGGAGGAGGGGACGATGACCGAGATGGTGAACGCGGTCACGACGTTTTTGACGCAGTCGACGGACGATGGCGAGGAGAAGCGAGGAGAGATAGCGGATGGAGAGGCTGACGGGAAAGAGAACAGCAGTGCGAGTGTCGCAGCAACGGTAGCAGCAGGATTCTTGGGCGCCGATGTGGTCTTCCCAGCGGCAGAGGTCGAGTTTGGCGCCGAGATCCCCTTCCAAGTCGTCCTCCGCAACACGTGCGAGACGTTTGACTTGCGAGATGTGCTCACGGCACAGCGTGTCACGCTGCACGTCGAAAGCGGAGAGGAAGGACACGAATCGCTGGTCGAGATTATATCCACCGACGACGTGTCTTCGTCTACACCGCTCGTCGTCGATCTGGGCGAGATCGACCTCGCCTCGGCACAGCCAAGCTCAGCACACGCGGACTTGAGCACTTTGCTCGCGCCCACAACATCAGCAGGCACGATCGCATTCCAAGGCCGCTTCAAGGCCATGCAGCAAGGACTGATTCGGATCGTCGGCGTCACAGTCCACGCTGCTACTACTACAAAGCTCAACCTGCAGCTCGAAGTCGCCCTGCCCGACCAAGACTCTTTCACCGCAGACACAGCGAGCAGCGGCCTGAACAACGTCCACTGGCTGCTCCCCAGCGGCCGCAGCATCAGCCTCGCGCAGCGCCTCCACCCGTCCATCACGCTCGTCAAACCCAAACGCTTCAACGTCTCCGTCCACCTCGCCACCCCTTCGTCAACCTCGACGTTCTACATGGACGAATGCATCCCGCTCACGATCAGCGTCGAGAACTACGAATCGCAGCCGGTGCACGCGTGGATCGACGCCGTGCTGCAGCCGAGCTACGATGGCGCGCTCGATACGCTGCTGTCCTCGCCCGGCTCGGATGCTGCGGCAGCTGGTGCGGAGAGGGGAGGCAGGCAGTCGGTGACGGGTGTGGCGCTGGAGCAGGTGGGCGCGGGCGGGAAGGCGGAGACGGTGGTGTGGTTGACGGCGAGGCAGGCGGCGGGGGTGCGGGTGGTGGATGTGTGTGTGCGTGTGGCTGCTGGAGGGGAGGGTGCGGAGGATGTGGCGGCGAGCGCGAGGGTGGATGTGGGTGTGGAGAGGCTGTTTGAGTGTCAGGCGTGGATGCGCGCGGTGGGTGGGGAGAAGGAGGAGGCGGGCAAGGCGTTGCTCGACTTTGACGATGATGATGTAGCTGAAGAGGAAGCGCAGCGGGATGTGGGACTGGACGTCGAGATGGCGGGAGCCAACGTGGTGCAAGTGACACACGTCGAGTTGATGGACGGCGAACACGTCGTCCCTACTCCCGTCGACCCGGACGAGCAAGCAGCGATGGGCGAGTGGCTCACGCAAGACCGCTTCTCCTTCCGCCACCGTCTCGCGTCCTCGCCCACGCACTGGCGCATCACATGGACGCGCTCCCCCTCCTCCACCCCATTCACCTCGCTCATCCCCATCACCCCTGCCCCCACCACCACCACCACCACCGCCCCCAACCTCACCCTCACCCTCAACCACCCGCTCCGCACAACGCTCCTCCACCCGCTCGACGTCGGCCTCACGCTGCACAACCACCATCACTCGCGCTCCTTCTCGCTCGTGCTCACGCTCGAGAGCGACGAACACTTTACGCTCGCCGGTGCGCGACGCCTCACCATCCCGCACCTTTTGCCGGGACAGCGGCTCGAGATGAACGCGTTCGTGCGGGTGGTCGCGCAGACGATCGGGAGTTTCGCGCTGCCGAGTCTGGCGGTGCGCGTGGTGGACCCGCTGGATGCGGGCGCGACGCTCGCGGTGGTCGCTTCGGGCGACGCGCGGAAGGACGGCGAGGGCTGGGCGAGGCTGGTGCGGTTCCGGCATGCGGCGGGCGGAGACGGGCTGCCGAGCATCGTGGTTGGGTTGTAGTAATACAGTGCATTGAGGAAGCGTTGTGTGGAGAGGGCGATACAGGCGTCGACTTAGGAAGAGAAGACGCGGAAGAGCGAACGCAGCTTCAGACCGCGTCTCGTGCGTTCGGCCTCGTGTGTGCCCAGGCGCTGTTGCGATGAGTGTGCCGCTGCAGCCGTGGCGGTGTAGGCGAGCGAGATGCGACGTGCGTGCGATGCGAGCGCAAGACTGCTTGCGTGGGTCGGATCGGCGGCGCGGTGCTGCGCGGTGCTTGCTGCAGCCGCAGCCGCAGCGGTAGACGAGCGCAGACTGAGCTTGAGGCCCCTCCTCAGCGCGGGCATAGACTCTGGCTCCGCAGCCCGACGCGGAAACTGCACCCCCTCGACGCGTGTCGACGCACTGGCCCCAACCACCTCACCAGCCGTACGCGGCCGCTCACGCTCCGCCGCCTCAAACCCATTCCTCCTCCCCTCCTCCTCCTTCCTCTCCCTCTCCTCGTCCCTCAACTTGGACTCGCGGTACCAGCACACCATCAGCCCGGCCTCCAACGCATGCGTCGCCGCACGCCGGATCGAGCCCAACACGAGCTCGTCGAGCTTGGACTCGGCGCCCGCCATGTGCAGCTGCAGCTCGTGCACCAGCGACGCGGCGTGCAGCCGCAGCTGCATGAGCTGCGCCTCGAGCTCGTACGTCTGCGTGCGCAGGTGTTCGGGCGTGGGTCTGGGGCGGTACGGCTGGTGCGAGAGACGTGGGAACAGGAGTTCGGCCGATAGGGTGTTGCGTGCAGGGTGTGTGTTGGGCGGAGGCGGTGAGACTGGAGCAGGATGGGCGGGGGTGGTGGGGCGGCGGCGCGGGACGAGCGTCTCCTGCGAGCCGTTGGACGCCGTGTCGCTGTCGGAGGCTTGGTGTGCGGTGGGCGTCGAGGGCGTGCTGGGGAACAGCGAGATGGCTGAGACGAGCGAGTCGGTGCTTCTGGACCATGTGCTGTATCGGTGCGTGTATCGCGATTCGAATGCAGGCGTCGCTGGCCGAGCGTGTGCGGTGTGTGTGACGGCCATCGTGTGTTCAGCGATACAAGACCTTGATGATGGGGCCACGCGATGAGCACCGTGCGTGCGGGTCGGTGTTATATACTCTGCGCTCTAAACTCGACGACGAAGAGACATCCTGACAGCTTTCGAGATGAAGCGCACGCCGACTTGGCGCCGTATCAACCATTGCGCACGCCGTCGTCGCCAGATGAGATGCCGCTCAGCACGCTGTAGCGCAGCAAGGTTCTGGCATCGACGCTCGGAGATAGGCTGCATCCCGATGAAAGCGTGCGCACGCTGAAGCCGTCGCAGACTCAAGCTTCTGCATCGCTTCATCCGCCTCGTCGTGGGAATGCGCCAAATGCCACTGCTGCGCATCGTCGGCTGCGCATGTGGCAAAGATGCGACTCCGCGTCGCACGTCCAATGCCAAGACAGAGCGCGTCGTGGTGGCGTGTGAACCTCGAAAACCTTGACAGCTGCTCGACCGAAACACCTCCGCTCTCCAACCCACTTTGGGCGCTCACTTCGCCGGCAGTCGTGCGAGCCGAGTCCGCACCACTGAATTGCCGGAGAATTTGCGGGAGCAGATGAAGGCTGGCAGTGTGGCGGGCCATGCAAAGCACGATGTGGTCTCGAGTGCGTGACACGCAACACGCGCTCTTCATTTCGTGAGGTGTGGGAGCTTGCAGAATAAGGTACAGGGGGAGGACGCAGGAACCGAGCCAAAGCGTGCGCAGAGAGTCTCGAGGTGGGAGGTGTTGCGCAGTGTGGATCTACCGCAGTCCAGCATGCGCAGAGGCGAGTATAACGCTATAAGACAGGGTTGCGATCTCACACTCTGCGCACACGCATCAGACTCAAGAGTGCCAACGCAAACCTTGCCCGTTGACGAGAGGACGCCTGTCGACGCTTACCTGTCTCGACAGCAGTGCATTCTCGGTCGAGTGTGTGGGATCGGAGAATTTCCGCGTCTGCGCACACCAGCAGCTGTCCCAAACCGAAACTAACCTCTCGCTTCCGGTCGCTTGCTCACTGGCAACAGCGACAGCCTCAACCTTTTGCGCTCCATCCCTTCCGGATCCGAGACCTCCTATCCACGCGCAGAACAACATCAACGAAACGCCGTGCGTAGTGTGTGAACGCATGCACCGCACCGCGACACGAGACACCCGGCTGCAGCACTCCGGAAAGGCCCAGAACGGTGTGCGCGCTGCTCTGCGAACGCCGGGCTGTTGATGCACGTGCGAGCGGGAGCGATCTGTTAGCGTGCGAATCGGTTGCATGCGCCCAGGGTATCAGGCGAAAGATCAGGCGCAACTAGTCGATAGCCGAGACAGGCCAAGCGCGAGTCCGAGATTTTGCTGAAAGGCTTCTTCTCAGATGGCTCGTGTGGTGTCGAAGGCGTAGAATGAGGGCTGATCGGCAGGTCAGCTGATGACTGGCTGGCTGGCTCAGCACAGCGGGATCTCGAACACAGAGAGGATAGGTCACAACCGGCGGCTATGGTGTGTGTCATCCCCAGAGCCGGCGGCATAGGGTCAACAGGACTTGCACCCGCACAAAGAGCGTTGCTCGTCTCTTCTTGCGAGTAGGCGCCATCACTGATAGAAGCCGAATTGATGGCCGACGAGTGCCCGCCGTTGCAGGAACGCGTGTCCACCGCCGGGCTAACGGTTCCGGACACCTGAATCAAGGCCAGAAAAAGGGGGCCCATGGCGTGCGCGTTTCGCGCGTTTCGTGCGTTGCAGCTGCACAGATGCATGCCAACCGCATTGCCGGAACACGACGGCCGACGACACTGGCGGTAATGGCCCTCCGCACCCCGCCTCTTACGCGCAAGTTGGCAGCGCAGGATGGCTGGAATAATGGTCAGGCACGCTTGGGCAGATGTGTCACTGAGATATCTAGACGTGACGTGGCGATGCCGAGATCATCCATGTCGTGATCTGATCCAAAGCCAACTCGCCTCGCCGCTGGTCATTGTTGTGTGCACGATGGGCGGGCGGTCACGCCTTTTTTTTTTCTTTTACGCTCCGAATGAAATTCTCCGATGGCTCCGACGGAGAGTAGGCGCTGCAGACGCTGTAGCGAAGCACCGGTGCCGGCTGAACCCTTTAGCCCATCATCTGCACCATTGCAGCGGCTGCAGGAAAGAGCGCATTATTTTGGCACTGCGCTGCCGTCTTTTCTTTTTCGCTTTCCCGCTGTTGCTGCAGGCGATGCTGCCGACCCAAATCTTCTAAAAATTAAAAATGAAGAGAGAAAGATGGATTTTGGAGGCTCTTGCCGGCCGACCGAAACCATGTCGAGCAACGATGTGCGTCGTCGAGTGTGATCCGTCGCAAAGCGGCAAGTGAGTCCGAGCTTCACGTTATCGGACAGCGTGAACAGCAGCAGCACGAGCCGTGATAGCAGAATGCAGCAAAGCACGCCTGGACGCCATCTCTTGATCGCATCCCAAGTGACACACTCCTTGTGGTGGCATCGTTGTCGAGAGCGTTGCTCGTCCGTTGCCAACCGTGGTCGACGACCGCGGCTGAAGCATCACTGTTCCACTACGCCGCTGCACCACGCCTGTCTCCCTTCGGCTATCACGACAGAGAGGAGTCTCGCCTAGATCTGTGCGGGTCGCCCCGGACTCTGTTGGACTTTCCTCTAAAAGTCTCGTCGATTCTTTCCCTTTCTCGCTCCCTCTCTTCCCCGTTGAATCGACGACAACAACAACCACTCTGGCAAAGCAGCGCTGGAACGACTACTTCGAGGCAAGCCTGACTCATGCTCTGATCGGCTTCTCCGCTCCACCCATCGCAGACTCGGCTCCTCCGACCACTCTGTCGGCTGTGCTTCCGATCAAGCTGGTCAGCAGACCCACGGTCGATCCGACGATCGGTCACCACGGCATTTCAGCCTCATTCGATCGGAATGCACGACGCATCTCGACGAGAGCATGCTCAGCAGCAGCAGCAGCAGCAGCAGCAGCTCCAGCACCAGCACCACCATCAGCTCTCGCGCGCAGCCTCCTCATATGACCATCACCCAGCATTAGCGCCGTATACCAGCAACGCAAATGGAACCGCTCATCCATGCAACTCACATCGCACCTTGGCAGCCCCTGAGCTGCCTACGCCCCGCAGTATGGCCACTAACATGGTCCACCATGCTCATCGAGAACCCATCCCTCTTCGCAGCCCCGACGCACAAGTCTATGGCTCATCATCATCCTCCTCCAGAGACCCACGCTTCGAACTACCGTGCTCGTCTCGAGACGATGCGATTCGCTATGCAAACGACCCCATTCCTCGTGCACGTCCGAGTCATCACGCAGAAGAGGCCATCTTCCACTTCGCACCGCCACCACCGCTTCCTGCCTTCAGCCACGGCCGACCGCACGAGCCTTCCCACGTCGAGCCATCTCGGTGCGATCGCAGCACATACCCAGAAGCACAGTCGCATCCCTTTGGCGGTCACTCTCGATCTCGAGTCAACTCGGACTCTCATCGCCGACACGCTCCAAGCTCGACCACCTCGCCTCAAGAGGATGCTTTCGCCTTCACCCTGTCTCCGCGCACTGCACCCCATTCCGACCCGCCTCAGGCCCATCATGCTCGTCATCGGCGCTCACCACAGCATCATCAACAGAGTCGCCATCTCAGCCTGCATGATCTTCTGGCTGAGCCTACCGATGTTGGTCTTTCGGCCGCTGCTTGGCGAACTCCACGAGCAGCTCAAACGCCCGTCAAGCGGTCTCTGCCCATGGAGCACCTCGACGACTCCGCCTCGCAGACATCAGCGAGCTTCCCTCGTCCCTATACGTCGTCCGGGTCGCTGCTGCAACATCCGTACGAGTCGCCTAGCCCAACGCAAACCAGGACATCGTCTTCGGCTGCTACGCCTCGCCTCGTCAACAACCTCTACGATCATCGTCTGCAAGAGCATCCTCTCCAGCCACCTGCTGCCACCCTAGATGCCATTCACCGCTCCGCCGACAGGCCAATCACTCCTCAGCATCTGCTGCAGCCCTATCGCAAACGGCTGCGCATCTCGCGTGCGTGCGACGAGTGCCGTCGGAGAAAGACGCGCTGCGACATTGTCGGTGCCTTCCCCGGCGAACCTGCCCATCCGCTCACCATCTCGGGCGCCGTTCCCCCGCTCGAGCCCAACACGGAACCTAAAGGCGAGATGCTCATCCTGCAGCCGTGCATGAACTGCCGTCGCAGCGATGTTGTGTGTTCGTACAGCAAGCGCCCTCTCAAGCGCGGTCCTAGCAAGGGGTACATCAAGGACCTCGAGCGGCGCCTCAACTCGCTCGAATCCCAGATCGTCTCTGCCGATCGAGCAGAGGCAGCGTCAGACGCGCGTCCAGTGACACGGGAGAGCATGTCTGCATCCGCAACCGACCCGGCAGCGCACGTCGCCAAGCCCAAGATCCGTACCGAGGCTCGCATTAGCCGGCTGGAGAGCGTCTTGTCTCATCCTCTTGCTGCCAAGGTGGAAGAGGGTAAGTCGGCTGCTGTGGAAGCGAGTCAGACCGACGGCTATGCAGCACAGACTCGCGTCAAAGCAGAGACCGAGCATAGCCATGTCGAGGTGCCTGCGAATGTATCGGGTGTGGTGGCTGCGCACGATGCAGCAGACAGCGACGTGGCCATCTCTGCGTCAGCGGGCACCACGGACACCGTCGCTTCGTCGGCGTCGTCGTCCTTTGACCTCGACTCGCCTGTCTCCTCTGCGCGATGGGAGCACAAGTCGGCCCTGTCCAGAGGCAAGGGCAAGGTCAAAGGCCGAGCAGCACTGCGACAACGATCTGCGGCGAGCTCGCCCTCGCACACGTCGGATGCCGACATTGCCAAAGTCAGGAGCAGCGTCGTCGCTTCCAACTTGCATGCCACCTTTCCCGTCGTTCCTGCGCGCTCTCTGGGCGAAAGCAGCAGCAGCAACATTGCTCGTCTGGAAGACCGGGTGCTGGCGAGGGGGTTGAAGCTGCTCGCTGAGCCCGTCGAGATGGCCACTGCGCAGCAGGACGCGCAGGTGCCAAAGGCCCATACGCATGCTGCGAGGGTCGCGAGCCTGGTGGGGCAGGCGTCGGCTGGGTTGGGTGGTCCGCGCGACGAGCTCGTCCAGCAGGCGCATGCTGGCGCAGATGGTCTGCAGGCGCTGCGCAAGGTGGCGCATCGGCTGGCGGGCCAGGAAGCGGATCTGCTGATGCTGTGCCATTTGGATCAGCTCCGTAATGCGCGCAGCAACAACGCGGCGTTGGCAGCGGCAGTGTCCAAGCTCGGCTCGGGCGGCTCGCTCGTGGACGGCGAGATGTACAGGAGGAGGACGCTGCTGTTCATGCTGGACCGGTGGCATGCGGTTGGGTTTGGAACGCCGCATCTGCTTATGGGCCGCTTTGGCATGGAGCGGAGTAGCTTCAGGTCGATGAAGCTGGCGCTGGGCGATGTGTCGCAGTCGGCGCTGGGAGATGCGGTGTTCGAGGTGCTGCGTTGCGCCATGATGATGGGGCAGCTCAACGATCTCGTGCAGAGCGGTGGGGGCTGGAAGGCGGTCAGCGGGAGCGATGTTGATGCGGTCATTCACAGCGCCATGGACGACGATGAGCGGCCGGTGCACGCGGACTCTTCTGGCGATGTTGCTGGTGCGCCTAAACTGCTGAGCACTGCAGCGTTGCGATGTAGCCTCGAGTCGGTGGTGCGGTGCTACCATGCGCTGCACACGCTGCCGAGTGCCAAGGAGGCGACGATGGACGATCTGCAGCGCATGTTCCGGCTGGCGGAGGCGGTGGTGGTGCTGGGGACGGAGAAGACGCCCGTGTCGCTGCAGGGCAAGCTGGTCCAGTCGGGCATTGGACCGCACGTGCTGGCGGTCGTGGGCGTGGCGTTCGCGTGGTGCTTGCGCGTCATCTGCATGATGGTCGCTGCCAACACATCCGCCGCTCCGTCCGCCTCTGCGTCAACAGTCAACGTCTCACCGACGTCGTTGCCGCTCGAGTTCTACCGGCGCAAAGTGCTCGACTACGCGCGCATGTGCGGGCCATTCGGCCTGTTCTCCGGCGGCGCGTCTGCGTCCACCGCGTCGTTCGCGCCCGTCTACCTGCGCCTCGCGCTGCACTTCAACACGACCGTCGCGCTCGCCTCGTCCATGGGCTCGCTCGTCGCGCCGCACTCGACGAGCGGCAGCCCGGTGCTCCAGGATGCGTCTGCGCTTGGGAGTGACGCGGATGGTTTGGTGGAGACGGCGAGGGAGATGGGGTGTTTGGGGTATGTGTTGGCTGCGACGCGGCAGGGTGATGCGTGGAGGTTGGTTTGTGGGTAGAGGGGGTGGTGTAATGGGATGGGTGTGTAACGTGTGAATGGTGTGAATGTGTTCCACATTGAGAATGAGAGAGAGATACAGAGATCGCATGGAAAGAGGGGGTTTAGTCCTTTGGACTCCACGGCATCCAGTTGCGCTTCGCCTCGCGGGCGGGACTGGGCTGCAGCGGCGCGAGGTCGTTCTGGTCGAGCAGGTCGTAGCTCTCACCCATGGCCGCGCCCGCCCTGACGGTGCCCTTGCCCACCACGCGGTTCCGCAGCGTCCCTGCGCCCGCACTCGCCCGCCTGCCCGGATTGCCCATCACCGTCACGGGCACGGGCACGTCGTCCTCGGCGCTGCTGTTGGAGCCGCTGCTGGTGCTCGACGGCACGCCGCTCGCGTCGAGCGCCGCGAGCTGTGTCTCGAGCTGGCGGCGGCGGTGCATTGCGTCTTCGCGTGAGGTCGAGTAGGCGACGTTGGGCGGGGGCGCTTTGGTGTCGAGGAAGTTGCGGGCCGAGGCGATTGCGACGGGCGCGTAGGTCTTGACGAGGTTGCCGAAGAGCGAGAGCGGGGCTTGGGCGGGGTTGTGCTGTGTCGGCGCGGCGGGGGTGGTGGCTGTGCCTGGAAGCGGGACGGGCGCTTTGTGTCGCGCGTCCTTGCCCTGCTGCGCTCCCGCCACTCCCACAGGCGCACTCTCACTCGCTCCACCGCCCAACGACACACTCCACAACCCGCCCAGACTCTGGTCCACCCTCGCGCGCACCGCATGCTTCGCCTCTTCGATCCACACGTCAATCTGCTCCTGGTTGCGCTGCAGGAACGGATGCAGATGGTTCGTGTACACATACGTCGCGCCGCGCGTTTGGGGTGCTACGAGCCACACGTTGAAGAGGAGACGCAGCTCGTAGTAGAACGGCACCCACGACCACAGGAAGCCGAAGAGCGACTCGAGCAGCGTCCAGCACGCAAACACGGACCAGTACACCAGCCACACCTCCATCTCGGCGAGCGGCGTCGTGGGCGACGTGACGGCCTTGTAGGACGAGTAGAGCGGGTAGATGAGGGTGGCGGTTGCGTTGAGTGCCAGCGTGGGCAGGTGCAGGATGAGCAGGGCCATGCTGGGCAGGTGATGGTATGGCGGTGATGAGAGGGAGCTGAACAGAGGAGAGGAGCTCCGGCGATGAGGTCGTGGAGAGATGGAGAGTGAAAAGCAGGCAGCGAGGTTGTTTGAGGCTGGGTTATGAAGACGATGTGGTTGGGAGGCGATGCAGTCGCTGCTAGCGCGGGACAGAGGGTGCTGGTGATTGCTGTGTCGCAGCCAAACAATGGATCGAGATATGCAGACCGAGAACCTTCCAGTCGAGTTGAGAGTGTGAGATCTTTGACGTCAAAGCAGGTAGATGGTGACGGCAACAAGGACGATGATGATGGACGAGAGAAAAGAGAATGGCTTTATCAACCGACTCAGACCAACTCCGCCGTCTCTCTCTCTCTCTCTCTCTCTCTGTCTCTGCTGCCCAAAAAAAAGACAAGCAGGGTCTCTCTTCCACAGCTCGTCTGACACCTGTGACTGCAGCCTGCGGTTGAACTGCGTGCCAAAAAAAGATAGCGCAGCGCGCCTCTGTGTGTGGAGTGCTGCAGCCACACCGGTCTACTGCCGGAACAAAAAAGAGCAACACTCTGTCAGAGAGGGGCGAACAGGAGCTGCCAGAAATGGGCGCGCGCGGGGCCCGTCCAAAAAGGGCGCTTCTTTTGCTCCTGTCTCGCTTATGTCGAGCAGAGCGATAGGCATTTTTTTTCGAGGAAAATTGTTTGATTGGCGAACAATTAACAATGCACAATGCACAGCTTGCAGGCGTGCGTCGTCACCACACATCAGCACCTCCAGATGAGGTGCTGTTGTGGCAGCAGCGCTCACAACTCATCCCGCTTGTTCGACGAACTCGCCGACTTGAAGTTGTCGTGATCGTACTCGCCGCTTCGCAGCGCCATCAGCAGCTCGATGCCCTTCCGTCGATAATCGTCCTTCACCACCACACTTTGTCTCCCCAGTCCATCGCGCCGCCACGCCACACTCTGCCTCTCGCCGTCCGGCTGGTACCTCGGCCAATGCACCGCCTCGCCCCCCAACATCCCCTCCTCCTTCGCCCGGTTCGGATCGCCGCTCGCGACAAAGCTGATCCAGTAGCTCGACATCTCCTCTGCCAGCGCCACGTCCTTGTCCAGCGGGCCGAGCGCATTCTGCGTATCCAGCGGGTTGCGAAACACCGAGCTGACCTCCTGGAAGTGCTGCGCGCCACTCGCGATCGTCGACTTGTACGTCAGCTGGTCGAAGCGCGACACGTACACCGCGGCGCCCGTGCGT
>LT795066.1:377132-390386 GCA_900162835.1 Sporisorium reilianum f. sp. reilianum | reverse complement strand
CGCCGGTCGTTGAGCCCCAGCACGCCGTTCGTGGGCGGCAGCAGGCCCGCGCCCGCCTGGAACGGCGCGTAGACGTCTTCGTTGTCCGCATACACCGCGGCTAGATCCGCGCGCGAGTCGGCAGTCAGCCAGCCGTCCGGCAGCGCCTGTGCCGCTGCGAGCGCGCGCACGATATCGCGCGTGTTGTTGACACCACGTACACCGAACGAGATGCCCTCGTCCAGGTTGTTGTTCAGCAGCACGCTTACGTTGTGCACAAACTTGCCGCGCAAAAACGCACGCTGCAGGTCGTCGCTCACCAGCTCGCCGTCGACCACAGGGTTGAACTTGGTGTACGCCGCACTGTTCGCCATGCTCCACTGCTTGATCGTCTCCAGCGGCACGGCGCGCAGGCAGTCGAGCGTGCTATTGCCCGTGCAGTTGGCGTGACCGGCAAGCGAGCGCCAGAGAGCGTTCCACGTAGCGGTGTTGTTGGCGGTGGCGAGCTGTGTGCCCCAGTATCCGCTCTGCACCGCGACGGAGCGGAATAGCCTGTCGTCGCGCCCGCCGAACGCCGCGAGGTGCAGCAGCATGCTCGCGCCACCCGCCGACTCGCCGAGGATGCTCACGCGCTCCCTGTCGCCGCCGAACGCCTCGATGTTCTCCCTCACCCAGTGCAGCGCCAGCCGCTGGTCGTAGAGCCCGAGGTTCTGCACGCCCACGTGCTTCGCCTCGTCGCCCACCGGGAAGCCGAGCACGCTGGTGCGGTAGTTGAGACTGACAAAGATCATCGGCTGCCCGAGTTGGACGGCCTTGTCGACGACAAAGCTGCCGTTGTACCGGCGGTCGCCCGAGCCGCCAAAGCCGAACCCGCCGCCGTGGATCCACACCCACACGGGCAGCTTGGCGCCCGCGTTGGCCGGCCGGACGACGTTGAGCGTCAAGCACCGCTCGCCGAGCTTGTACGTCACGTAGGGCGGGCTGTAGTCGTTGTCCACCCCCACGCCGAAACAGTGCTCCGAGTAGCGCTTGGCCGCACGCACGCCGTCCCAGCTCTCGTTCAGCCCGACAGGACGGCGAAAGCGCAGCGAGTCCACCGGCTGCTGCGCGTACGGGATGCCGAGGAACACGTGCTGTTCGTGCGCGGTGCCGATGCGCGAGAGCGTGGCGTTGGCCGAGATGGGTGGGAGGGTGACACCGGCGTACGAGCCGTTGCGGACACGGACGATCGGGTCGGAGGGGGACGTGGGCAGCGGGTCGATGAAGTTGCCGAGGTTGGTGCAGCCGGTGCAGTCGGCCGTGTTGTTCGTGTTGTTCGCGGTGGAGCGCGGGAGGAGCGAGGGCGGTGAGGGGAGCGCGTGCGTCGAGAGTGCTAGCCAGAGCGCTGCGAGCGCAGGGACGAGGTGGATGATCGACCGCATGGTTGTTCGCAGGGTTGATGGTGTGGAAAGACTGAAAGCGTACACTGACCCCTGTGCTTCTACTTATACATTATTGCCAGTAGCCAGTCGACGATCGACAGAACCCCATCCTAAACCGAAACAGGGCCACGCTCAGAGAACATGGACACTCGCAGACCCCTCGCATCCATCCTCGGCTCCCACCAAACCACGCGGAAACACCTGCGATACGATAAGCGAGACGAGCATGCCAGAGGCGATGGCCCCAGATCCGAGCGAGAGCTTGAGTCTGCGCTTGATGCATGACGGCCTTCGCTTGTTCGCTTCCAAGGGATCAGCCTCCGCCCCCGCGCGGGGGTTTGCAGGCGAAAGGGTCATTTTGCGGGGGAAAGAGAAAAAACACTCCGAGATTGCCGGCAGGGCGAGCGTAATTGACCAGTGACTCGTCGATGCGGTGCGGCTCGCAGATTCGTTGGCCATGGCTCGCTTGTGTGCGGTCAGTCTGCAGCGGTCGCGAAAGGCCCTTGATGTGATGCTCGGCTGCTCATTGTGGAGAGACTGGCTCCACTCGGACAAACTCTGGCCTGAAATAGAAGGGTATACAATTGTCCGTTGGTGCCATCTCCACAATCAACTCGCCGCCAGAGTCGCAAGCGAGTAGTATCTTGGCGGGAACGCCTGTTCGTCCACCCACAGCATGCCCTCCCTAAGCGACATGTTTTCGAGCACCGCTCTCGCACGCTCCCTCGTCCAACCACGTGCCCTCTGCCCTGCCACCAGCGTGTCTTCTGTCAAGAACGCCAGTTCGCCTGCATTCGTCTCTGCTGATGAGAGCAACATGCCGAGCACGACCATCGTATCTGTATCCAGCTCCCTCGGTACGCTGCGAACCATCTTCTGATCGCCATTGCCGAGCGAGAACACCTCATACCCGCAACCTAGCGGTGCGAGCATCTTGATGCTGCGAACGATGTCTTCCTCCGTGATCTCCGGTGCTGCGTCTTTGCCTTTTCCCACAGCGGTCGGTGCTGGTCTGGAACTCGTCCCGCCCGTCCGCAGCATCGTCACCCTCCTGATCAGATCGTCCATCGCAATCACGCCACCGTTGCTGTTGCGCGTGCTGACGCACACATCGATGATCTGTACCCCTAATTCGTACTGCCAGTCTCCGAGCCCGAGCATGTCGCTCCACAGCCCTGCGAGACCGCCCGAGCTGCGCGACGACGACGAGAGCGGATCGACGCCGATGCTGTAGCACATCTTCTGGAACGCGTGCCGGAATTCGGCATTCTTGCGGATCTCGTTGCGATGCTGGCTCGAGAACTGGCGCAGCGAGGTGCTGAAGAGGTCGAGCTGTTGGCGCAGTTCGGCGAGTTGCGAGGCGGTAAGGTCGTTGCCGAGCGTGTTGTACGCGGTGTTGGAGTGGATGGAGCGGTCGAGCGCTGCTAAACCGGGGCCTCGACGCATTGTTGCTGAGGATGGAGTGGTGCTGGTCTGTCAAGTGGTGGTGATAAGGAGGACAGGATGAGGAGCACAGACGAGGCTCCACATTTTACATCCCGAATTCCGACGCTTTTTTCCAGATGGTCCAAGCGTCCTTTTCTGCCACACTTTCTTCTTGCTCCTCTACCACGACCAACCATCACCAACGCTCGCCCTGAACATGTGGACATGGTGGCAGGCTTCGCACACGCCGCCATCTCCAAGGGCCTCATCATCGTCGTCTCCATCACCACCGTCCTCGTCGCGCTCTTCCAACTCAAACCCTTCGTGCACCTGCAACTCGTCCCGCACCTCTACACGCACCACCAGTGGTATCGACTGGTAACGCAGCATTTCGCATTCACAAACTCGTCCGAGCTGCTGCTGGCGCTGCTGCTGTTGTACAATGCGGGCGTCAAAGTGGAGAGGACGTTCGGGACGGTCAAGTTTGCCGGCTTTCTGGTGGTGACGACGGCGATGTATACTGCGATGCAGGTGGTGGTGCTGGGGGTGGGGTCGATGGTGTTTGCGGGTGAAGGATCTTGGGTGACGCAGGGTCGCACACCGGCAGGGCCGTGGGGGCCCCTGTTCGCCATCCTCTGGCAACACCACTGCATCGTCCCGCACCTCTGGTCGGTCCAAGTCGGCCCGCTCGTCTTGACGGACAAACACATCCAGACACACTCGCTCTCCCTCCTCCTCGCCCTCTCACAGCCAACATCGTCCCTCTTTGCAGCCTCCCTCGCCATCCTCGCCTCGGCACTCTACCGCTCCGACAGCCCGCTCCTCTGCGCCCTCAAGCAGTACCGCATCCCACCGCGCATCTATCGCATCCTCGCGCTGCTGCTCAGGCCCTGGATCGGATCGACACGGCTGCCGCAGCGATCGTGGCGCGCTGAAGCGCCGATTCGCAGGACGCTGCAGGTGAGGGAGGCGCGGTTGGCCGAGCACAATGCGGCGGTGGCGAGTCTGAATCGGTCAGGCGGAGGCGTGGGTGCACTGGGTGGGTCGAGGATTGCGAGTTTGTTGAGGAGGACGGCGACGGTGGGGGTGCCGGTGGGCCAGGGGCAGGGTATGGCTGGGATTGGGCAGCAGATGCCGTCGTCGGTGGCAGGGCAGGATGCGAGGACAGGTTGGAACGATGTACCACCACCACCACCGCAAGATGGAGGAGCCCGTGGAGGAAACGCATCGCAGCCATCTTAGAGTCCATCTCTGTAAAGCAATCCCGTGTTACCGTTTCGATCTCATACATGCCCGTCCACAGCGTCTCCCATTCACTGCAACGTCTCCGCTCTCCCTCGGTCACCATCACAAGCGCTTCGTCCGAGATCATCGAAAGGAAAATAGAAAATATACCCTACACATTATGATGACATACCGCCGCTCCTCCTTATATCGTTGAGCGCTCTTGGCGTAGTGGTAGCGCGTGTCTCTCCTACGTATCATGCGTTCGATGCGAGTGTGTAGGATTCCTGCAAGACGAGGTCGTGGGTTCGACCCCCACAGGGCGCTTTGCTTTGTCTTTTTTTTGGAAGTTGGACCCAGGAAGAATCGAGGCTGGAGCACGCGTAGAGCGAGTGAGTGAAAGCGTAAAGTGCGGAATCTGATTTTTTGGATCGTGACGCGCGCGCTCTTCGACAGTCCAAAGTTTGGTGTTGGTCTCGTACACTTTGCCAGCTTCTGCCATCATCGTCATCATCATCATCATCAGCAGCAGCAGCAGCAATAGCATCCGATCCACGACTCGCATAGACACACTCTTTCTATGCGCCCCGCGCCCTCCTTCCCACCGCCACTATGAGCGAAAGCCTAAAAAGCTGGCTCTTCTCGCACTGCGCGACGCAGACCACCTCCGCCCTCTCCCACAACTGCGACTTGCACGATATGCCCTACCTGTCAGGCAACCGCATCCAGATCCTGCGCTTCCTCACCTTCCGCCCGGCGCAGACGCCCAACACGCCCTCGACAGACGTATGGGCGCTCGTGGGCGACCGGACGCACTGCGTCACGGCGCGCTTCGCACGCACGCAGGTCGACCGGTTCCACGACACGCACGCGCTCACGTTCACCTCCCTTAAAGGTGCGCTAGTCACGCTGACCAACGTCCGGGTCAGCGTCGCGCGTGTGCAGGTGCATGGCGAAGCCGGCGGTCCGTACAGGGCGGGGCAGTGGGCGCTCGTGCTCGATGTCAAGGGGTGGGACGTGGTGAGCAGTGTCCGGGAGCCGGTGTGGTTTGGGGGCGTGAAGCTGGTGACGAGTGGGAACGGGGTGCCGGCGGGGGAGGCGGAGAAGTATGTGGGGATGGTGGCGTGGATGAAGACGTGGATCCGGTGGCGGTGCTTGATGCGGCGCGCGCGCGAGGAGCAACGCGCCAGGCGGCTGCGTCCGGACGCCTCGACAGACCCAGCAGCAGCGTCGGCGGCGGGGGTGGGACTGCCCACGCCCGCACAGCGCAACGTCCTGGCCCTGGCGTCTTCGCAAACGCCACACACCCAGCCACCACCACCAGCGCAGGAAGAGAGCTTCCCCCCGCTCTCGCCTACACAGCCAAGAGCCACGCTCGTCTCGCCCGCACTGCACGACGCGCGCGCAACAGCCCTGTGGACCGACTTCGACCTAGACGCCCCCGTTGAGCTCGACCATGTCGACGTGTCCGCCCAGTGGGCCATCGTCCCTCCAGCACCCCCTTCGCCAACGACGACGCAACCAGAAGCAGTCGCGCCCCCGCAACAACCACCGATACTGGCGCAAGCAGCGGCATCACAATCGCAGACACAGGCACAGTCGGATCTGGACCCGTACGAATCCGGCCTGTCGGACTACGAGCGCGAGTCGCGCCTCAAACGCCGGCGCGCCAAGCAGCCGCAGGAAGCTGTGGAGGAGACCAAGGGCGGTGTGCGATCACAGGAGCAGGCGGTGGGTTCAGCCGCACCGACGCAGGTAGAGGATGCTGCGGAAGGTGCTGTGCAGGTGTGCGTTGATCCGCAGGGCAAGGCGAGCTCTTTGGGAGGTGGAGCGAAGAACGCGGCACCAGAGCCGATGGACGAGTCGGAGACAAAGCTGGCTTCAGCAGTAGCATCGCCAGTAGCGCCGCCAGCACCGCCAGCACCGCCAGCTCCGTCAGCACCATCCGTCACACCACCAACAGCATTACCCGCAGCACCACCAGCACCAGCATCATCCGCATCCACCAAATCCTCGACGTCCAGCACGCACAAGCAGCAGCGCAAGCGCCAACGACGCCAAGCCGCGCTGGCTGCTCTGATGGCGCAGATCGTCGATTGACACGCAGCGCAGCGATAGAAATGCAATAGAAGCACCTTACACTCCGCTGCTTTGTCGGTTTTTGCGCCAACACGACTTTGGACAGAGGCGTCACAGATCCACAGACGGACGCACGGGCAGAGATGATTCAGTGTGTGAGAAGACGAGACGAAAGCAGGTTTTCTGTCTCGGATGATATTTTTGGGTGTGTGTGTGTGTGATGGCGTGAGGCAAAAACTAGTACACATGAGATGAAAGGGGGGGAATGCAGTAGAGAGAAGAGAAAACAAGATGGCACCAACAAGAACCGTGAAACCACTACATGCCTGTAGCAGCTTAACGGTAGCGGCGGAGCTGGAGCGTGTCGCGCTTGCGGATGGTCGAGTTCTTTCCGCCGCCCTGGGTCTTGTTGAAGCGGTGGCCCTTGCCCTGGCCCCTGCTCTTCTTGCCGGTGGCGGTAAGGCCACGGCACTCGCGGCGCTTGTGGACGGCCTTGGCGATCCAGTTGATGCGCGGGTCGCGGCGGATGGCCTTGTGCTGCGGGTCGACGGCGATGACCTCAAAGTACTTGTACACGCCGTCCTGGTTGATCCAGTACGAGTTGAGGATGCGCAGGTTGCTGCACTTGCGCCCCACGCGCTCCTCGGCCGTGGCACGCAGCGAGCGCTGGTACTTGAGGTGGTTGACACCCTGGTGGACCGGCTTGCCGTACGTGGCACCCTTGGGCACGGGCTTCTTGCGGTTACCGCGGCGGACGCGGATGCGGTACACAACGTAGCCCTGCTTGGCCTTGTAGCCGAGACGGTGTGCCTTGTCCAGACGCGAGGGGCGCGAGGCACGGTGGATCACGTTGAGCTGGCGGTACTCCCAGCAGCTGTTGTGGTGGAAATGTAGAGTCAAGTCAGTCGATTGTTGCTGGTGGGAAAATGTCGCTGAGACCACTTGGCTGACGTTGCATCTACTAGCTGCTTCCGACACGTCACGGTTTCGAGACGGAGGAGTGGCACGACGAGAGACCAGATCGGTTGGCAGGCGACGACTTGGACTCGAACAGCAGGAGCAGCGTTCTGGTTGTGACAACCATACCGCCGACATCCTTCCATCCGATACCAAGACGAATCGAGCCTGGATCACTTGCACCGCAATGTCCACAATGGGGCAAGACCGAGTTGATGGCTGGCGTCGGAGGAGGAATACGAAACAGAGCATGAGAGCTGCAAGAGCCCCTTCGCAATGTATCCGTGTTTGCGCCTCTGATGCCAATTCCACGCTCGATCGCAACCACAACAGATGAATACGACCATAAGTATCCAAACTCGAGCCATCCCAATCGTACTGCTCCCCGCGTCGTCCACAAAGCCGGCGATGGTCGAAAGAAGCCAATCGGTGCAACAGCAACAAAGTGGTCGACAGAGTGTCGCAAGGATACTAACCGAACTCGGAGAAGGAAACGGAGAACATCGCTCTGCTTCTTCTTGTAGAGCTCCTCGACGTATTTGTAGGCACCCATCTGTTGGCCGTTGCAAAGTTGGAGAATAAAGAAAAAGTTAGCACGAGCTTTCAAGCAATCGTGTGTGGGACTCAAAAGGTCAACGCCTCGCCACCGTGACTATCCTTGAGCGGTTCGCATTGGGGAGAATGCTACTACAACTCGAAGAAAGGTCGGGTGGACGAGGGTGCTAAACGTCCCGCCAGCTTAAAACGTAGCCAGCTGGTGGTGGCGGTGGGTTGCTGATGCGAATGATGCTGCTGGTGCAAGTTGCTGGTGCTGATGCATTGGTGATGCTATGTCTTTGTCCATGTCTGCGTTATCCTCTGATCATCATCTCTGCATGTCCATGCTCTGCTGCCGATGTCTGCAATTGTCCTTACTTTTGCTGGTCGGTGATGCTGTGCAAGATGCGTATGCGTGTGTGGGCTGTGTCGAGGCTGGTGCTGGCTACGTTTGCTGGTTGATGTAGATGGTGCTGGTCCTTACCTTGAATGATTCTTGATGACAGAGGTCGTAGGGTGTCGAGAAGGTAGAGCGCAGACGACGGCGACGACGAGATGGCTTTCGCACTCTCAGAGTTCTCGAGCCGATCTGGAGCTGCAAACTCGACTGCTAACACTCGTTGGAATTTCCTCTGTCTACAGACTCGTTCTCAGCTCGCAGATTTGGACTGCACACCTCAAGGCCTGACTGCAACCATGTTCAGAGCATCCAACTCAGCGAGCTCCAAACAGACTTGAGAATTTCGCGGCAGACCACCGGCCCTGGAGCAGCGAGATTCTGAAAATATAGCTGCGTAACGTGACTATCAAGCTCGGCCGAACTTGCTCTCTCAGAAAAATTATTTGGAATGTTAGTTTTGGATTTCGAGAAAAGCTTCTCGACGGCGGGTTTGCTCGACAGCGGCAGCAGAGCTTGAGAGTCTCACTCAAGAGAAAGAGTCGACTTGGCCAAGTCAGGACAGCGCTGGACGGCACAGACAGGCCCAAGTCGAGCTGCAAGCTGGCGGGTGCCATAGTCGAAGCGCTCGACGCCATCCTCCTTCCTGATCACCAAGCCTGAAGCATCAGCCTCAAGATTCTCCAAGATGGTGAGTGTTCTCCAAGTACTGACGGCGACGACAACGGCACGACTAGAATCGAACCATGATGGATGGCATGGGTGCAACAGCAGCAGCAGCAACAGCAGAAGCAACCAAGCATCGTCGATGTGACATGGCAGCAGCATTCCGTTTCAGCATAACATGATGGATAGCATGGTCTTCGCATGGACATCGTCGTTATCGTCGTCGTCAGGCAACATGTCGCGCCCCTTTCCGACAACACTGTACTAAAACCACGCCCCCACACCTTCCACCAACAAACAGCCGTTCGTCAAGACTGTCAAGTCTAGCTCCTACTTCTCTCGTTACCAGGTCAAGTACCGCCGCCGACGAGAGGGCCGCACCGATTACTACGCCCGCAAGCGTCTCGTTTCGCAGGCCAAGAACAAGTACAACGCGCCCAAGTACCGCCTCGTCGTGCGTTTCTCCAACCGCTACGTCACCTGCCAGATCGTGCACGCCAAGATCGTCGGTGACTTTGTCCTCACCCAGGCTTCCTCCAAGGAGCTGCCCCGCTACGGCGTCAAGACCGGTCTCGCCAACTGGACCGCCGCCTACGCCACTGGTCTGCTCGTCGCCCGTCGTGCGCTCAAGATCCTCGGCCTCGACGAGAAGTACGAGGGTGTCACGGAGCCCGATGGTGAGATGAGCGAGGTCGAGCCCCTCGGCGACGACGAGCCCCGCCCCTTCAAGTGCTTCCTCGACGTCGGTCTCAAGCGCACCTCGACCGGTTCGCGTGTTTTTGGTGCCCTCAAGGGTGCCTCGGACGGCGGCATCTTCATCCCCCACTCGGAGAAGCGCTTCCCCGGCTACGACCCTGAGGCCAAGGAGCTCGACGCCGAGCTGCTGCGCTCGTACATCTTCGGCGGCCACGTCGCCGAGTACATGGAGTCGCTCGAGGAGGAGGACGACGAGCGCTTCAAGAAGCAGTTCTCGGTCGCCCTCGAGCAGGAGATCGGCTCCGAGGACCTCGAGGACATGTGGACCGAGGCCTTTGAGAAGATCCGCGAGGACCCCGAGTTCCACCCCTCGGACAAGACCGCCAAGGACTGGGCCGCCGAGTCCAAGAAGTACAAGGCCACTAAGCTCACCTACGAGCAGCGCAAGTCCAAGATCGCCGACAAGATCGCTGCCTTCAAGGCCGGCGCCGACCTTTGAACGCATGCGCGCGCTTGTACTCTTGGGCAATCTTCTTGGCTTCACCTTTCCCCTTTCGCATCTTGCATTTTTTCCCTCTTGAAGTCTTGTCCCTGCTCGACTCCAGCCTTCAGACACCGTTTTAGTTCCTGGTGATCCGTTTCTTACCTCGGTCCTTGCTGTAGGCGTGTCGTTGCGGAGCATTCGTCTTCTCTCGCACCAACCCCAAAAACGGAGCGTCGCAGCCCGACGTTTCGCATATGCATCTTTCGCAATACCATACGAACTGATCCAGCTCGTTTTGTAACATCATCCATCGTTGCTTGAAAGTGTGCGCCTCTATGAGCTCAGTCGGTGTTCTAAGATCAAGTTGTCAAGACCAGACGTGCAAAGCGACCCGCCCGCCATGCAGCTCTGGGAGAGATGCTTGGCCAGCCGTTCAGACGAACCCTTTCAATTGGCTCAGTGACAAAGCTCGACTCGCTCGCAGCCTGCACTCGTGTTTCTCCGGCGTCTCGTCTGCGTGCAAGCCGCCATCTCAAACTCAAACAGCTTCATGGCGAGCAGGCAGACAATTCACACAGCCGTCAGAAATAGGATGCTATGCTCGTGAATTGAGTTTTTTGAGGGGGTGTTGAGGGATCGAGCTGCCCCACAGAGCTCAAGGGAGGATCTGGAAAGAGTGGGACTGTATGTGATACATGATTTCTTCGCGAGACGAGCCAGCGTAGAAAGGAAGTGTGCAGGCATCCAACGGAGAGCACCAGTTTGGAATGCACCGCATCTCGAAAGTGAAGATGTGTTTTGAAGAGGCATGCGCGCGAAACCGTTTATCGGATGGGGAGGAAACGGTCGACGGTGGCACCCTTACCCTTGGCACCGTGACGGGTGGGGATGTAGGTCATGGCGAACTCGCCAAGGTAGTGACCGACCATCTCGGGCTTGATCTCGGTGTTGACAAAGAAGCGACCGGTGTAGATGCCGATCATGGAGCCAATCATCTCGGGCACGACGATCATGTCACGCAGGTGCGTCTTGACCGTGGCGGGCTTCTCGTTAGGGGGAGCCTCGGCCTTGGCCTTGCGCAGGCGCTTGATGAGGCCCATGGGCTTGCGCTTCAGACCGCGGTGGAACTTTCTGCGGGCACGGGCGTGGACGAGCTGCATGAAGTCCTCGTTGGACATGTCGAGGAGAGCATCGAGCTCGATGCCTCGGTAGGTGAACTTGCGGAAAGTTCGCTTGCGCTTGAGCTCAGCAGCGGCGGCGGCGTCGTAGTCATCCCTGTGGGGTGGGTGGAAAATTGGGTGTCGGTTCAAAGGTCAGTTGTCGGGTTCGATGGCGATGCTTGCACGAATCAGCTGGGCAAGGCATGCTTCTGAGAACGGCTGGCGAGTGTTTAAAGCGTTGAGAGGTGATGCTGCGATGCGGACAGACTGGCGGGAGTCGATCTGAAGATGCAAGCAGAGCTGTTCGAATCGTCAAGCCCAAACGAATGTCGCTGTCGAAATCTGTTCTGCTTGGAGGCGACGCCAAGATATAGCACAGATACGGCAGTGTGTCGATGCTTTGCTACTGTCGAAACGATGCGCCAAGCACCATCTGGCGAGACGAGTGCACATTTCAATCCCGTGCGCTGATCGCAACCTCGCTGGGAGCGGTAACCTCCAGCATTGCCGAGAAGACGTCTGATGTTGCTGCAAGGTTCCCTTGTCGTCCTTTTGTGGTGCATTCGTGTCTCTCCAAATAGTTGACGATAGCCTTTACTGCTGGAATCTTCTCCTTGTCCAATGTTCTGTGTCGCTTCTCGTGTGCTGGTGCATGGTGTGCTGATTGCCGATATGTGGTCGTGTCGTCGATGTCGATTCCAGAAGCATGCATGCGTCGAGCAGCCGGTTGCTACTTACATGTTGGGCAATCTTGATGGTGAGGAGAGAGAAGGCTGCACGGCGGCGGCGCAACTTCGATGTCTCTCTCACTCACTCACTCGCTCGCTGGCTCACTCTGTGCAATTCTTCGAGGCAGCAGACAGGCAGTCGCGCGAGCTGAATTCCAAATGCACTCCAAGTCCAGCCAGCAAGCGGCCTCTGCGCGCACTCAGAGTCGAGCTCGAGGAGAGACACAGCACCAGAGCGCACATTTGCTCTGACGAATTTTGGGCCGAAATTCAAGGCTGCAGACAGGCAGACTGGCTCGCCAGGTTGAGTTGGCGCTGCCCGGCGCTTCTCTGTAACGGCCCAGCCAAGGAACCCACAAAATCGCCCGCCAAATTGAATGACTGCGCTCTGCTACCACAAGAATTTCTGATCACAATTCAGGTTTGGCGGCGAAAAGGATGAAAATTCCCACGCTCGACTTGGTCTGAAATTCCCGCTTGCTCGAGTTCACCCTTTTCGCTCGTCTCGTCGGAACCGAGAATTTCTCGCTTTTTGAGAATTCTGGCAGCGCAAGCCAACAGCGAATCGGGCATGGCAAGCAGCAGCAGCAGCAGCACAAGGCAGCCCACTGCTGCGCTGAGTGCGAGGAGAGTGGAAGAGCAAGCTCGCCATGTCAAGCTCGGCGACTTGGTCACTTCCTCTCTTTCACCTCCACGACACTTTTCTTAAAGTACCTAGGTAAGTAGCTCGTCTACGAAGCAAGTCTACAGCAGCGACAACAGGAGCACACCGACGCAGGCATGTACTGCCTATCAGCCTCAGCATAAGCATCGGCGTCAGCGCCAACGGGACGGATCAACGTTGGGAAGAAGGATGATCATGGCAGGCAAGATCACTGGATCAAGTCGAGTCTGATGCTGTAGAGGTGGACTGGCTTGCAGAAATGGCCATGCTGAAAGCTGCATCAGACGGGCCACGGAAGCATTGCCTAGAGAAGATGACAGGGTTCCAACAAGTCAGGATTCCGTGGAACAGGACTGCCCATCGTTGCGACAAAGCACCGCCGGCCTGTCGCACTTCTCGCTCGTCGCTGCTGTCGACTTGTCTTCCGCCCTTCAGCATAGCGAAACTTGTTCGTCGTACTTACCATCATTGGTCGTTGTCTTTGGGGAAAATTTCCGCGGTGTCGACGCTACACAGTCCACAAGTCTTCCTATTCTTGGATCAAAGCCCTTTAGCGGATTTGCGGCCGGCACTTTGCAAATTTTCTCTTCTTCAACCACCAACCCCCTCTCTCACCAGACCCAAAAATGAAGCACATCGCAGCCTACCTCCTCCTCACCCTCGGTGGTAAGGAGAACCCCTCCGCCGCCGACATCAAGGCTCTCCTCGAGACCGTCGGCATCGAGGCCGAGGCCGAGCGCCTCGACAAGCTCATCGAGGAGCTCAACGGCAAGGACATCAACACCCTCATCGCCGAAGGCAACGAGAAGCTCGCCTCCGTCCCCTCGGGCGGTGCCG
>LT795066.1:282853-376991 GCA_900162835.1 Sporisorium reilianum f. sp. reilianum | reverse complement strand
GCGTCTTTCTCGCACCTCTTCTTTCACGTTGTTGCTTTCAACACTTCATCCCCCCCCACCAGAAAAAGGTCTTTCCTTCGAAAGGCGCTCGGCGATCCATTCTATACTGGTCCTGCTCTGCTGTTGACCAGATAGGCACGGCTTGTCGAGTGTCTCTCGGCGGATAGCTCCACACTATTCTCGAGTGGTGCAAGACTCCACGCTCCATTGTATTTCCTTTGTACCCATATCACCCGCGGTCAATGACTACAAGCAAGTTGGCGTCTTGACATTTCTCCACGCTGTGAATTGTTTTTGGTCGTGTGTGACTTGAATGAGCTGAGATTGCGGGCTGTTCCTGGTGAGCATGCGGTCCGATGTGACTTTTTGGGGTTGTGTGTGCTCGAGGTCGACGGCGTGTCCAGCTGGTAGCGGGTGCAGCGACGACGAGCATGCAGCCTTTCTCGTTGTGCGCAGCCGTCACAGTCCGCTGCCGCCGTTTGAGTTCGGCCAGATCAGAGCTGCTCAGAACAATCAGCCTTTGGCCAAGAGCCGCCGCCGTTGGAACTCATACGCTGTTCCGCGTACAGGCGCTGCATCCAAAGCCACAAGCCGGGAGCAAGACGGACACATGCCTATTGACGTGCCTCAGCGGCATCGGTTCTGCACCCAGGCTCGCAACCGCGTCCGCACGACGCATCGCGTTGCACGCACTCAGAGGGGCCACGGTGCTGAACCTCGAATGCTCGCAAGGACCTCACTGCGAACCAGACGTCCGTCGCAAGTCAAGGCACACACTCTCCCCCAACGGATGAACACCATCACTTGAGCTGCTCCAAATTTCCACAAGCTCCCTCCTCCCCACGACCTCATCACACACATCTCCACACCAACCCACGAAAGCAAAGGAAACATCAGCGTATATGAGCAGAGAAAAACGGGCTAAGCCTACAAAAAGAACGCAAACCGCGCCGAACCTCGCACCGATCAGTGACTGGAAGGGGGGTTGTAGATGATCTTTCGGCTCTTGATGCCGGCCCACTTGAAGCGCTTGACCCAGATGGACATGGCAGTCAATGACGAGAGGATGATGACGGCCTGCATGCCCATCTTCTTCCTCTGGTCGTGCTCTGGCTCAGCGCAGAAGTGGAGGAAGGTGACCACGTCCTTGGCCATCTGCGAGGTGGTGGCAGGCGTGCCGTCCTCGTAGTCGACGAGGCCGTCGTAGAGCACACGGGCCATGGCGATCTGGGTACCGGGGAAGTACGAGTTGTAGTTGAGGCCGTCCTGCACCTTGACACCGGCGGGCGGGTCGGTGTAGCCGGTGAGCAGCGCAAAGATGTAGTCGGCACCGCCGTGGCGCGCCTTGACCATCAGGCTGAGATCGGGGGGCAGCGCACCGGCGTTGGCAGCACGCGCAGCCTCGTCGTTGGCGTAAGGACGGGGCATGTAGTCGGCGAGCTTACCGGGACGCTGGAACATGGAGCCCTCGTCGTCGGGGCCGTCCTCGTACTCGACCTCCTCGGCCATGGCCTTGACCTCGTCGACGGTGTGCGACGAACCGACCAGGTTGCGCCAAGCGATGCGGTCGAGCGAGTGGCACGACGAGCAGACCTCGCGGTAGACCTGGTAGCCACGTCGGATCGAGGCGTGGTCGAAGGTCTCAAAGATACCCGAGTGCGACCAGGGGTACTTGGGTGGGTGGAGACCCTCGTCAGCCATGTTGGCGCTGGCGGTGTCCAAGAAGGGGAGGGTGCCGTAGAGGTGGTTGTACCATGCGACCGAGCCGGCGGCGACGGCAGTGGCGGCGAGGGCGGACGATCGCGAGGTGATGAACGACTGCGAAGTGTTGGCGCCGGCCTGTGTCGAGGCATTTCGGACCTGCGAGAGGTAAGTCAAGTTGGGGGAGGAGAAGGAGGGAAACAAGGTCAGCACGGATGTTGGTTTGGAAGTTGCGGTCACATGGTTGCCATGCCGTTTGCCACACAAGGTCGAAGGTGTCGGAAGCGCCATCCTGTCTCCATCTGCAGCGTTGAGGCCGATCGTTGTCTTTCTTTGTAAATGTCCGGAGCGGCCGACCTTGGACTCGCAATGTGAAAGGCATCTGGGAAAGACTGGGCGGCGATGGGAGGTCGTGTTGACAATAGATCAGAAATGGCAGGGCCGGATGTCTAGACCAGATGCGCATGGATGCAATCGAGTTGTAGGCGCACCTATCGCCGGTCAAGGGCAGCGGTGCAAAGGTAGTTGTAGAAGGATGGGCCACGAAGCAAAGATGTATGGGGTGTTGTGTCCAAAGAACGCGCGAGAAGCTGATGCAAAGTGGTGACATGGTGCGGTGCTGAAGATGACCCAGTTGTTTCCTGTATCGGGTCGATTGAGATGGAATTGCGATGCGTGCGATCATTGCTGTGCTGATGGCTGCTGTGGTTGACAGGATGGCATTTCCAAAAAGGCGTGCGGCATGGCAAAGAGATGTGTAGTTGGAATACCTACCGAAGCGGCCGAGCCGTTGACGGCGGCGCGGAAAGCGGTGCGCGCGCTGTTGAACAAGTTTGCCATGGTGATGATGGCAAGCCAGTCGGAGACGGAGGATAGGATGTGAGGAGGATAGGGTGAAGGTGGGAAGCGGACTGGAAGATTACAGTCGGCGGCGACGAGCGCACTGCTTGCTTGCTTGGTGCCTGCCAAACCCGCTCGAGTCTCTGTGCGGCTTCTCTGCGAATTGAGTGTGATCGACTCTGCGCTCTGCTGTGGCTCAGAAATCCAATTGGAGACGAGCCAAACCAAGCGCGAGAGCGACGGGCTCACTATTTCCAAGCAGCAGTTGACCAACTCATTCCGAAAGAGACTCTCTCTCTCGCCCTTGGTCGCCACGTTATTCCGACCGTCTTCTGCGTGCGCACCACAGCGGGAAGTTTCGTTTTCGACATTTTTGTGCCGGTCTGCAACCGTGAAATTTTTTGAATGGCACACCCAACCCGGCTCGCTGTACTTTTTTTGCAACTGCAGACCCGCACAAATTCGAAACTCAATAGAAATTGAAGGAGAGGCGAGGAATACAAATTTGGATGGTTGCCCTTGTTGTCGCGCGCCCCGTCGTCGCCTTCTGCAGTTGGCTGGATTGGTAATCGACTCTGGCTGCCTCTCTCCAAATCCCAAGCGCGCGTCAAGTCGTCGTCTTAGCCAATCAGGGTCTTTCGAATTCACCCGAAAGCGGGTCTCGCGCTTGTGTTTTTCGCACGATAGACGACCATTCACCTTTCGAAGCCGATGCCTTTGCCATGCTCATGATATGAAAGGTTGCCAATGGCACGACACGCTACAACGCATGTTCCGCATTGGTCGGTGAAGGCGAGACAAAAGAGAGCACGAGTCATGATTGGTATTGCCGCATCGCACAATGCTTCTTTGAAGACGCTGCAGCGGATAGCGAGAGTCCAGCCTTTACTCCGCCGCATAGCGAGGCGTCAAGAACACTTCGGCCACCTTGCGACTCAGCGCGGGACCGATCTTCTTGCGCTGATCCATATCCTCTGTCAAGGTCGACAGCATCGTCTCTGCCTCCTTGGCATCCTCCGTCGTCTCCTGATACGCGTCCGTAAGCTCGCGCAGCGTGCTGTACATGGCCAGCACCTCGCGCACCTTTTCGGCGCTCATGCCTTTGATGCACAAGAGCATCTTGCCAAAGATCTCCTTGGACGTAAGTCCTCCGCTCTTGCTGTTGAGTGCCTGGAATGCTTCGAAGGAGGTGAAAAGGGATGCTGAGGGCGATTTGCGCTGCAGTTCCTCCCTGGTCTCCAAGAAGCTCGAGCGCGAGATGACAGCGCTTGGTATCACCGAAAGGTCTTGGCCCTGAGTTGCAAAAGGCGTCATGGCGAAAGCGAGACGGGGAAGAGTATCAGCATGGTCAGCTGCTTGCATCTCATGGTAGTAAGGAATGGATGCGTTTGCTTACCTCGTAGATCTTGCGCACCATGCCGTCCATAGATGCGAGATAGTCGATGCTAGCGACAAGTCCAGAGGTGCGCTCGACAAAAAAGCCATCCACCACCTGCGAGCTGCTGAGGGCGGTCTGGATCTGCGGTCCAAACTTGCGCATCTGATTCTCCACGTCGTAGTCTTCGATGAGATAGAGCACCTTGGATAGTCCCGAGGACGATAGGCGAAACTGTGTTCAGGCAATGGGGGGCATTGATGTCAGCATTCGCACAGTCAGCTACGACTTCTGCAGTCAGGGTTGGGCGGCGTACCTTTTGGTCTCTCCATCGTCCGTCGAGGATCGAGCTGGTGAGATCGTCGAGCCTCTTCCTCTCGACAATGTGATCGAGCACCACTTCGTCCGCCTCGAGACCGGTAGGCTGCTTCCTGCGTGCGATCCACACAGCATCTCCGACCTCCAAAGCTCTCGTCTCAGTGTCGACACCTCGCTCGAGAAGCAGCGTGGCGATGGGCTCCTTCTCCTGTCGTCTGCCGGGCCGGTGTCGCTCGCGATTGTCGACCACCAGATGGATCGTGTAGCTTCCTGCCTTGAGCACCTCGGGCTCAAACGTCTGAACACGTTCTTTCAGCGATTCTTCCTGCTCATCCTCGGACCAGTCGTCGTCCAGGTCTGAAGCATCCTCTTCTCCGCCATCGTCGAGGGCCGCAGGAGCAGCAGATTGCTCGACACCAGCATCCTTGGCCAATGTCTCTGCTACCGTCGCTCCTTCATCGCTCAAGCTGTAGCGTGCCGGATTGCCCGATTGCAGCACATAGCCCTTGGCGATGAGCGTCTTGACGCTTGTCCAGCCCGTGTAGAACGACCGTGAGCCTCCGCCGCCTCCGGAGGTGCCGTACTGGCTAGAAAGAGGAACAGCGGCCGACGCACGTGATGACGATCCGCCGCTCTCATATTCCGTGTCCGAGTAGGGGCGTGCCGCATTGATGAGTTGCGTCTTGGATACCCTCTCCTCTCGCGAAGAGCTGCTAGCCCTGGTGAGAATGTATAGGCCAACAAGGAGGCCATATGCGCCCGAACGGTGCTGTGGCACATAGGCCCTCTTCTTGGTCACGCGTTCCGAAGTGCCTGTGTTCTTTCTTTTGCCCGCAGTGGTACCGCCATCTTGATCTGCACGTGTTGAGTCTGCTGCCTCGCCATCAGGCGCTGCGAGGGTCTGCTTTGAAGAGGAAGCTTGGCGGGAAGCTGCGGACAGGTTCGCAAGAAGCAGCACTCGCGTCAGTCATTTCTCGTTTCACGATGCTGCTCGATTCAGCACGAATGATACTCACGCCGCTCTGGCATCGTTTGTCCATTCTCTTGGCACCATTTCTGCAGTTCCTGTTCGAGCTTGTTTGCGATCGTCGAACCGATGCCCGAGAGCTGAGTGGTCTGGCACGGATGCTGGAACTCGATCGGACAGGCGGCGAGCGACTGGTGCGCTTTGCGGTACGTGCGCGCGACTTTGGATCCTTTCGCCTGAGCCTCATCGATCCACGCTGCGAGGAAGGTGAGCCAGAGCGTGTTTCCGCCCGCTGTGCTGTTGGTGTCGGCACTCATTCCGAGCCCCTTTCGATCGACCGTGCAGCGTCGGATGCTGCGATCGACTCGAATGTGTACCGATGTTGCGATCACCGTTTGGCCCAGCTCGGCAGTCGGGCGATGCTGGTTGACTGTGTAGTCGAAACAAGCTTCGGGCAAGAGCCCTGATGCGAGTCACTGGGTGGGAGTTGGACGGTGGGTCGGTGACAGAGACGACACGCAGCGCCTCCTTCATTTTGAAACGCAGTGTGGAGGACTCCAGACCAGACCAACACCTTTTTTTTTTTTGGCCCTCTGCAGGGTGCAAGCCAAAACTCGCGCCGCGCTGAGGCTCCGCGTGACGAACGCTGTGTGACGTGGGTTGCTGACAGCGTAACGCTCTCTCCGTCTCGTGAGCGTCACGCGGCGGATACGAATAACCGGTCTTGAATTTTTCGACCTCTTTTTTCTGGCAGCATTTTTTCCTTTCAGACATCTTCTTAAGCAGTCGATTCCTCGCGATCAGTCCTGCAGCGCACCTCAAACCCAGCGCAGCGGAAGCACCCGGCAAGATTCTAGGAATAACTTAGGCTGCGAAAGACATACAAGACAAGCTGTACGATGTATTCAAGCAGTGAACCTCGTGTGGCAGTGCGGGTCTGCATGCTGTTAGGCGGAAGCCTTCGGACGGCTCGAACGGAACAAGGGGCAACAGGCACCATCACGGGCCCCACGTCTCGTTCGTCGGGCGGGATTTGGTCCTCGAGGCATCTGCATTGACGACGGACTCTGCTTGTCAAGCACAAAGCGCTGTTCCAAAGTTGACATGAGATCGATCCAACAGCCTTAGGCTGCCATTCTCAAGCGTTCACAGTTGCATCGCAGGCACACTGCGTCGGGATGAATCTAGCCGAACCGTCTCCGCTCTGCTGTGCCTGTCGCCCCGTCGCTTTGGTCGGCTTCGGGAAAATACTGTAGAAACCAAGAATAAATATCAAGCAAAACCCGACTTTCTCGTTTTTTTTAAAAAAAAAATAAAAAAAAAAAAAGTACGCCACCTGCCAATTTGCGCAGGAAGAAATCACAAAAAAATCGTCCCCAACAACTGCTGCAACCTTCGTCTGGTCATTTCGCCTTTTTTCGAACTTTTGGAAGGAGTTGATGTCGACCAAGGCACGCACCTCGAGCCTGGAATGGTCTTCGAATCGACCGAAGAGCTGCCTACAACTACTGCATCCCGAAACGATCCGTCCACGCCCATTCGAGATCGGGAGAACAAACCCGATAGCTCAGGGTGTTAGTTGGTTGTGTTCGAAAACCCCACGCAACTCGGTCGCCTTTTTCGGGCAAGTGGCTACTACCCAACATCTCGACAGCAGCAGCACTTGAAATCTCCCCCACCACGTCGCTTCTTCCGCTTTCCGAGTCCCACCACCAGCCGATGTCCGTGCTTGTCGCTCCATGCATGTGTGTGCGCGTGTCTTGCCGTGAGCCAAGCCTGCCTTGGATAGCAAAGGCCGCAAAAGCAACTGCCATCGAGTCTAGAAGAAACACAGCTGGCAAGGTGGAAGCTCGAAACCTGCTCGATAGCCTAGACTGGTGTTGCCGCGCCGCAGTCTCGTGTCACACCGCGCCAGAACGGTCATGTCTAGAGACGCTTCGACAAAGAAGACTAGGTTAGTTGTCACTGCTCGACAAGTGAATGCTGCCTGTGTTGGAGGTTGGTTGCAAGGCAATCTTCGCGCTTAAGATGATATCGGCATGCAACCTTGGAGGGGTCCACTATCCAACACTGCTCATCGAGGCAGCAAAGACAGTTGTGGCCCAAGCTCATCTTCTTATGTATCTCTTGATGCTGGTCCAAGATCGCGTGCAGCGACTGATAGCTACGAGACCACGATCTGGCATGCTCCCCCTGCGTCGAGTCGAGTCTACCATATCGAAGGAGGGGAGCCCACGGATCGCGTGGTGGAGAAATCGATGATGGCATGCACTTTGGGGCGGGCGGTTTTTTAAAATATCAAGATAAAATAAAATACCGAAGTTCACCGCGGAATCGCATCGCTGCTGACCGCTGTCCGTCTGTCTTTGTGGGCTGTGGAGGTGAATGCAGAAAATGGAAATTTTGGGTGGGCGCGATTCGAGCAGCAGCAGCAGCCAAAGGGCAAAAAAGGGTCTGGGATCAGTTAGCCGAGAGAGCAGCGCTCTGTTGCTCTTTGTTGGAAAATGTTGAGCCGGATCGCTTTTTTTGTTTTTTTCTTTTCCTGTCCTGTCATCAATCAACACTTTTTTTTTCTCTCAGAGGTCGGCTGCGCTGGTCAGTGCAGACAGCGCCCGAGCGAATCGACAACGTCTGAGCGGCAACTCCGAAGGAAGCAAGAACGTCTTCCTGCTGCTGGTCCTGTCCATCATAGACCGGAGTGCCATCCGTAGTGCGCACCTGCCAAGTCTGAACCGCTACTTCCGCCCTGGCTTGACCGAGCAGACGCTCAAACGAGCGCTCGACTGTTCCTCTCTCTCTCTCTTCTTGCGTTTTGAGTTTTTTTTTTGGTCCGAAAGTGAGTGTTGGCTTCCATTGTCGGCGCCGTCCGTTGATCTTTGTATCGTTGGCGCAGAGTGCTCATCCTGCCTCTTCACCATCACCATCGCCATCATCCCTCGACCATCATCCATCCCCTGCTTCACCCTCTCAACTCATCCCGGTCACCTGCGCCACCACCGGCTCAGCTGCAACGTTCATCAAGGCTTCCCTCACCCTTGATCTCCTCGCTGCAACAACCGATCATCCACCTCTCCTGCTTCACTGCCTTGCAAGAAGCACCTCACGAGCAGACCCTCCCACGACAATCCACGTCCAGATCCCTCTCTGGCTCTGCGATTCTGCAATCACGAACGCTCCTCTAGCATCAACCGTGATCGCTACTGGACCTACCTTTATAGCGCAAAAGTTGCTTGATTTACCCTCGATCTCGTAGCACGCATCCCTCAACGTCCCCACACACGTTCATCATCCAACATGCCGATCCCTGATCACAAGGCGGTCAGCCACTTCATCGGTAAGTTTGAAATTTTGCTCGACTCTGCTGTAGCCATCTCTGAACACTTGGCTGACCTCAATCCCCATTGCTCTCTCGCTGACAACGATAGGCGGCAACCCGCTCGAAACCGCCCCCGCCAGCGCTGTCGCCGACTTTATCCGCAAGCAGGGCGGTCACAGTGTCATCACCAAGGTGCTCATCTGCAACAACGGTATCGCCGCCGTCAAGGAGATCCGTTCCATCCGAAAATGGGCCTACGAGACCTTTGGCGATGAGCGTGCCATCGAGTTTACCGTCATGGCCACCCCCGAGGATCTCAAGGTCAACGCCGACTACATTCGCATGGCCGACCAGTACGTGGAAGTGCCTGGTGGCTCCAACAACAACAACTACGCCAACGTAGACCTCATCGTCGATGTCGCCGAGCGAGCCGGTGTCCACGCCGTCTGGGCCGGTTGGGGTCACGCCTCGGAGAACCCTCGTCTGCCCGAGTCGCTCGCTGCTTCCAAGCACAAGATCATCTTCATCGGTCCCCCCGGCTCCGCCATGCGCTCGCTCGGCGACAAGATCTCGTCCACCATCGTGGCCCAGCACGCCGACGTGCCCTGCATGCCCTGGTCCGGTACCGGCATCAAGGAGACCATGATGAGCGAGCAGGGCTTCCTCACCGTCTCGGACAACGTCTACCAGCAGGCCTGCATCCACACTGCCGAGGAGGGTCTCGAGAAGGCCGAGAAGATTGGCTACCCCGTCATGATCAAGGCCTCCGAGGGTGGAGGAGGAAAAGGTATCCGAAAGTGCACCAACGGCGAAGACTTCAAGCAGCTCTACAACGCCGTCCTCGGCGAGGTGCCCGGCTCGCCCGTGTTCGTCATGAAACTCGCCGGCCAGGCGCGCCACCTCGAGGTCCAGCTGCTCGCCGATCAGTATGGAAATGCGATCAGCATCTTCGGTCGCGACTGCTCCGTCCAGCGTCGTCACCAGAAGATCATCGAGGAGGCTCCCGTCACCATCGCTCCCGAGGATGCCAGGGAGTCCATGGAGAAGGCCGCCGTGCGTCTCGCCAAGCTCGTTGGCTACGTCTCTGCCGGTACTGTCGAGTGGCTCTACTCTCCCGAGTCGGGCGAGTTCGCCTTCCTCGAGCTCAACCCTCGTCTCCAGGTCGAGCACCCCACCACCGAGATGGTTTCCGGCGTCAACATCCCCGCCGCTCAGCTTCAGGTTGCTATGGGTATCCCTCTGTACTCGATCCGCGACATCCGTACCCTCTACGGCATGGACCCGCGCGGAAGCGAGGTGATCGACTTTGACTTCTCCAGCCCCGAGTCGTTTAAGACCCAGCGCAAGCCTCAGCCCCAGGGTCACGTCGTTGCCTGCCGTATCACCGCCGAGAACCCCGACACCGGTTTCAAGCCTGGCATGGGTGCCCTCACCGAGCTCAACTTCCGCTCCAGCACTTCGACCTGGGGTTACTTCTCCGTCGGTACCAGCGGTGCGCTCCACGAGTACGCCGACTCGCAGTTCGGTCACATCTTCGCCTACGGTGCCGACCGATCCGAGGCCCGAAAGCAGATGGTCATTTCGCTCAAGGAGCTCTCGATTCGTGGTGACTTCCGAACCACCGTTGAGTACCTCATCAAGTTGCTCGAGACCGATGCCTTCGAGTCCAACAAGATCACCACTGGCTGGCTCGACGGTCTCATCCAGGACCGCCTCACCGCTGAGCGCCCTCCTGCTGACCTCGCCGTCATCTGCGGTGCCGCCGTCAAGGCTCACTTGCTGGCCCGCGAGTGCGAGGACGAGTACAAGCGCATCCTCAACAAGGGTCAGGTGCCTCCTCGCGACACCATCAAGACCGTCTTCTCGATCGACTTTATCTACGAGAACGTCAAGTACAACTTCACCGCCACCCGCAGCTCCGTCTCCGGCTGGGTGCTCTACCTCAACGGTGGACGCACGCTGGTCCAGCTTCGACCGCTTACCGACGGCGGTCTGCTGATCGGTCTTTCCGGCAAGTCGCACCCCGTCTACTGGCGTGAGGAGGTCGGCATGACTCGTCTCATGGTCGACTCCAAGACCTGCCTCATCGAGCAGGAGAATGACCCCACTCAGATCCGCTCGCCCTCGCCCGGTAAGCTCGTCCGCTTCCTCGTCGACTCGGGTGACCACGTCAAGGCTGGCCAGGCCATCGCCGAGATCGAGGTCATGAAGATGTACCTGCCCCTCGTCGCTGCTGAGGACGGTGTCGTGTCGTTCGTCAAGACCGCCGGTGTCGCTCTCAGCCCCGGTGACATCATCGGTATCCTCTCGCTCGACGACCCCAGCCGCGTCCAGCACGCCAAGCCCTTCGCCGGCCAGCTGCCCGACTTTGGTCTGCCCATCATCGTCGGCAACAAGCCCCACCAGCGCTACACCGCGCTCGTCGAGGTGCTCAACGACATCCTCGACGGCTACGACCAGAGCTTCCGCATGCAGGCCGTCATCAAGGAGCTCATCGAGACGCTCCGCAACCCCGAGCTGCCTTACGGCCAGGCCTCCCAGATCCTGTCCAGCTTGGGCGGCCGTATCCCCGCCAGGCTCGAGGATGTGGTCCGCAACACGATCGAGATGGGCCACTCCAAGAAGCTCGAGTTCCCCGCTGCTCGTCTGCGCAAGCTCACCGAGAACTTCCTGCGCGACAGCGTCGACCCTGCCATCCGCGGCCAGGTGCAGATCACCGTCGCTCCCCTCTACCAGCTCTTCGAGGCTTACGCCGGTGGCCTCAAGGCTCACGAGGGCAACGTGCTCGCTTCGTTCCTTTACAAGTACTACGACATCGAATCCAAGTTCACCGGGGAGGCTGACGTCGTTCTCGAGCTCCGTCTCCAGGCCGACGGCGACCTCGACAAAGTTGTTGCTCTGCAGACCTCGCGCAACGGCATCAACCGCAAGAACGCCCTCCTGCTCTCCCTTCTCGACAAGCACATCAAGGGCACCTCGCTCGTCTCGCGTACCAGCGGTGCTTTTATGATCGAGGCTCTGCGCAAGCTCGCCTCGCTCCAGGGCAAGTCGACCGCTCCCGTTGCCCTCAAGGCGCGTGAGGTTTCGCTCGACGCCGACATGCCCAGCCTCGCTGACCGTTCTGCTCAGATGCAGGCTATTCTGCGTGGCTCGGTGACCTCGTCCAAGTACGGCGGTGACGACGAGTATCACGCTCCTTCGCTCGAGGTGCTGCGCGAGCTCAGCGACTCGCAGTACAGTGTCTACGATGTGCTGCACAGCTTCTTCGGTCACCGTGAGCACCACGTTGCCTTCGCTGCGCTCTGCACCTACGTCGTGCGAGCCTACCGTGCCTACGAGATTGTCGACTTTGACTTCGCCGTCGAGGACTTTGACGTCGAGGAGCGCGCCGTGCTCGTCTGGCAGTTCCAGCTGCCTCGCAGCGTCTCTTCGCTCAAGGAGCGCGAGCGCCAGGTGTCCATCAGCGATCTCAACATGATGGAGAACACCAGGAAGGCTCGCGCCGTCCCCGAGCTCCGCACCGGTGCCATGACCAGCTGCGCTGATGTTGCCGACATCCCCGACCTCCTCCCCAAGGTGCTCAAGTTCTTCAAGTCGTCGTCGGGTGGAGCGCCCATCAACGTGCTCAACGTCGCTGTCGTCGACCAGACTGACTTTGTCGACGCCGAGGTGCGAAGCCAGCTTGCCCAGTACACCAACGCCTGCAGCAAGGAGTTCGCCGCCTCGCGCATCCGCCGCGTCACCTACCTTCTCTGCCAGCCCGGCATGTACCCCTTCTTCGCCACGTTCCGTCCCAACGAGCAGGGCATCTGGGCCGAGGAGAAGGCGATCCGCAACATCGAACCCGCTCTGGCCTACCAGCTTGAGCTCGACAGGGTCAGCAAGAACTTCGAGCTCACCCCCGTGCCGGTCTCGTCGTCCACGATCCACCTCTACTTTGCCCGTGGTATCCAGAACTCTGCCGACACGCGATTCTTCGTGCGCTCGCTCGTGCGTCCCGGCCGCGTCCAGGGCGACATGGCCGCCTACCTCATCTCCGAGTCGGACCGCATCGTCAACGACATTCTCAACGTCATCGAGGTGGCTCTCGGCCAGCCCGAGTACCGCACTGCCGATGCTTCGCACATCTTCATGTCGTTCATCTACCAGCTCGATGTCAGCCTCGAGGATGTGCAGAAGGCCATCGCCGGCTTCCTCGAGCGACACGGCACCCGCTTCTTCCGTCTCCGCATCACTGGCGCCGAGATCCGAATGATCCTCAGCGGGCCCAACGGCGAGCCCCGCCCCATCCGTGCCTTTGTCACCAACGAGACCGGTCTCGTGGTCCGCTACGAGACCTACGAGGAGATCGCTGCCGACGACGGCTCGGCTGTGCTGCGCGGCATCGAGCCCACGGGCAAGGACGCTACGCTCAACGCCCAGAGCGCCCACTTCCCTTACACCACCAAGGTTGCCCTGCAGTCGCGTCGTTCGCGCGCCCACGCTCTGCAGACGACGTTCGTCTACGATTTCATCGACGTGCTCGGCCAGGCCGTCCGTGCGTCGTGGAGGAAGGTGGCTGCCAGCAAGATCCCTGGCGACGTGATCAAATCGGCCGTCGAGCTCGTCTTTGATGAGCAGGAGAACCTGCGCGAGCTCAAGCGCGCTCCCGGCATGAACACCATCGGCATGGTTGCTTGGCTCGTCGAGGTGCTCACCCCCGAGTTCCCCACCGGACGCAAGCTCGTCGTCATCGGCAACGACGTCACCATCCAGGCCGGTTCGTTCGGCCCCGTTGAGGACCGCTTCTTTGCTGCTGCCTCCAAGCTCGCCCGTGAGCTCGGTGTGCCCCGTCTCTACATCTCGGCCAACTCGGGTGCCCGTATCGGCCTGGCCACCGAGGCGCTCGACCTGTTTAAGGTCAAGTTTGTCGGCGACGACCCTGCCAAGGGCTTCGAGTACATCTACCTCGACGACGAGTCGCTCCACGCTGCCCAGGCCAAGGCGCCTAACAGCGTCGTGACCAAGCCTATCCAGGCTGCCGACGGCACCGTCCACAACGTCATCACCGACATCATCGGCAAGCCTCAGGCGGGTCTCGGTGTCGAGTGTCTCTCGGGCAGTGGTCTCATTGCCGGTGAGACGAGCCGAGCCAAGGACCAGATCTTCACCGCCACCATCGTCACGGGACGCAGTGTCGGTATCGGTGCCTACCTCGCTCGTCTTGGTGAGCGTGTCATCCAGGTCGAGGGCTCGCCCTTGATCCTCACCGGTTACCAGGCGCTCAACAAGCTGCTCGGTCGCGAAGTCTACACCTCGAACCTGCAGCTCGGTGGTCCCCAGATCATGTACAAGAACGGTGTTTCGCACCTCACTGCCCAGGACGACCTCGACGCCGTCAAGGCGTTCGTTAACTGGATGTCGTACGTGCCTGCTCAGCGCGGCGGTCCTCTTCCCATCATGCCGACCACCGACAGCTGGGACCGAGCCGTCACCTACCAGCCTCCCCGCGGTCCTTACGACCCTCGCTGGCTCATCAACGGCAAGAAGGAGGACGACGGCACCAAGCTCACCGGTCTCTTTGACGAGGGGTCGTTCGTCGAGACCTTGGGCGGCTGGGCCACCTCGGTGGTCACTGGTCGTGCTCGTCTTGGTGGCATCCCCGTCGGTGTCATTGCGGTCGAGACGCGAACGCTCGAGCGCGTCGTCCCCGCGGACCCTGCCAACCCCAACTCGACCGAGCAGCGCATCATGGAGGCCGGTCAGGTGTGGTACCCCAACTCGGCGTACAAGACTGCGCAGGCCATCTGGGACTTTGACAAGGAGGGTCTGCCTCTCGTCATCCTTGCCAACTGGCGTGGATTCTCCGGTGGTCAGCAGGACATGTACGACGAGATCCTCAAGCAGGGGTCCAAGATCGTCGACGGTCTGTCGTCGTACAAGCAGCCCGTGTTCGTGCACATCCCACCCATGGGCGAGCTGCGTGGTGGTTCGTGGGTCGTGGTCGACTCGGCCATCAATGACAACGGCATGATCGAGATGTCGGCCGATGTCAACAGCGCACGCGGTGGTGTGCTCGAGGCGTCGGGTCTCGTGGAGATCAAGTACCGCGCCGACAAGCAGCGCGCCACCATGGAGCGTCTCGACAGCGTCTACGCCAAGCTGAGCAAGGAGGCCGCTGAGGCGACCGACTTTACTGCGCAGACGACGGCGCGCAAGGCGCTGGCGGACCGCGAGAAGCAGCTTGCGCCCATCTTCACTGCAATTGCCACCGAGTACGCCGATGCGCACGACCGTGCAGGACGCATGCTTGCTACGGGCGTGCTGCGATCTGCGCTGCCGTGGGAGAACGCACGTCGATACTTCTACTGGCGTCTCAGGAGGAGGCTGACGGAGGTGGCTGCCGAGCGCACGCTCGCGGAGGCCAACCCGCTGCTCAAGCACGTCGAGCGCGTGGCTCTGTTGCGACAGTTCGTCGGCGCGGCCGCTTCGGATGAGGACAAGGCGGTGGCTGAGCACCTCGAGGCTTCAGCTGCTCAGCTGCTGGCTGCGTCGAAACAGCTCAAGGCGCAGTACATCCTTGCGCAGATCTCGACATTGGACCCGGAGCTGCGGGCTCAGCTGGCTGCTTCGCTCAAGTAAAAGGAGAGCGGGGCGCCGTTTCTTGTTTCATCACTTCGCACACACTCTCTCTCTTGCTCAGGGGAGTCGTCGTGTCTGGCGACTTGGCGCTTTTTTGGGGAGATGGTATCGGATTGAGGGATCCGCATCCATTTCTTCAAGAGGCTTGCCATCGTTGCGCGGCATTTCCCTTGGCGCACACACACTTTAGTGTCGACGCTCGCTGCCCTTTTGGACAGAGGCTTCTTTCGTGACAACTGAGGGGTTGTCCGAGGCCTTTCTCCAAAAGAGGCAGACGCATCGTCACTCTTGCTCTTCTTATGCTCCTTCCTACTTGGTCTGCTTGTGTTTTTGTTCACCGTATAGAATCTATGACTGCAACGTTAAATGTGTTTTTGACTCTTGTTTGCTCGCCGGTGTGCGACAGAAAGTGTACGAGAGTGTGAGATGAAGGCGCGCAAGTGGGCGGCGGGGTTGAAACTTTAAGCGAGCGTGAGAGCGATGAGGGGTTTGACACACGGCGCGGTTGCGGTGGTGCGCACGGCTGTCAATTTGTGAATTTGCCTGCGCAAGAGACGGCCGCGAGACTGTTTGCACGACCATCCCATTGCGCGGGTCCGTTTTGCGCCGGTGTTGCGCGCTCTTTGGCTTGGCAGATAGCGGCTCACGGCTTGACGGAGCTTGATTGTGCGGGAAGGTGGAAGGTTGATGAAGCGCATGAGCTGACGAACGGGCGAGGTAAGGGAAAGGATATAAAGCGAGCGGGATTGTCTGCGCTGTTTCTTCCACCCATCGCCCAGCTCTAACGCATCGCAACAATGCCCGACGCAAGCCTCCACGCGCAGACGACGGCCAACCTGACCGCTGCGGGCGGCAAGACCATCCCGCAGTACCTCGAGGGTGCGTTCCCGCACAAAGACACCTCCGACGCCGTGGCTGTGGCTGTGGCGTCCACCCCTGCTCCCACCAGCGCTCAGGTAGCTGCTGCGCCGGACAAGGAGCCGACGATCCTCGACAAGATTACCGAACGTCTTGACGCTGAGGCCTCGGGCCAAGTGCCGCTCTACATCAAAGTCAAGGGTAAAGGCAAAGGTCGACCTGTGATGTTCGACTGGGACAAGTCGAGTGTTGCTCAAGTCTACGGTATGTTTTACTGCAACCTCTTCTCCTCGATCTCATATGTCGGATTGAAAGGAATGCTGATCAGCAATGGTGGTGCGGGTGTACAGAATACGCCGCGCAGATGAGCGTGCCCAACCCCGTGTTCGACCACGTCGCCGGCGGTGCTGCGTAAGTCCTCCCTTCTCTCCGCCCCTTCCCACTCGTTGCCACACACTCACCCTCGCACCGCCTCCCACATCCGCATCCCGCACAACAGCCACCTGCGCACGTTCACAGTCACCGTCAAATTCGACGGCCTCAGCGCCACCAGCGCCATGGCGGGCAGCATCAAGGAGGCCAAAGAGTCGGCGTGCGATGTGCTCGTCCAGGAGATGCTCGATCGCAATCGCGACGTGTACCGCCTCAAGGCCTAGAAAACCCGAATTCCCCGTGCTTCGTCTGCACGTCCTTCCGTAGAACAGTCACACCACCTCACCACATCTCTCTCAAACACACACAAGACGCAAGCAGACTCCATGTGCACAAAAGAAGACCTCGTCATGCTGTATCTCGGTCTCAGCGCGACAGGCTCGCGCAATGCAAACAAAACGTCTTGGTACACTTGGTCGGCCCCCCGCACGCCGCTCGCCGCTCTCCACCGGACGACGGCTTGGATCGTGATGCGCGTCGTTCTTGTCGTTGCTGAAGCCGTCGTTCTGCTGAGCTGGCGAAATGCTTTGTGAGCGATGTTGGCGTTGAGACGTGACGGCGTGTGGACGAGAGCGGTGTGGTTGAGGAAGTGGATGTTGCTGAAGCTCTTCGGTGTTCGGCAGAGAGAGGCAGGTTGAGCTTTTGAGAGGAGGGACGCGAAGGTGTTGGTTGGGGTGGCTGCTTCTGGTGATGCGAGTCGGCGTGTGATGATGCGACTGCTGCGTCTTGTGCCGGCGTCGCAGAGACGACTGGAGGGGAAGGCGGAGCAGGAGTCGATGGCTCGGACAAAGGCGCCTCTATGACAGCAGTCAGCAACACCGCTGGTACAGGCTCGGGCTGGCTCGGATTTCTGCTCTGCAATACGGATGGAGGGCCGGGTGGAGGCGGTGTGGCTGGAGTGCGTTCCCGAGGTTTGAAGGTGAGCGCAACGGGCGTTTCTTCAGCCTCTGCCGGACTGTGAGCCTCGACAGGGCCAGGAGCTTCTCCCATCCCAGCCTGTATGCGTTCACCCTCCGCAGCCATGGCTTCGGCAGGCGTTTCCTCCACGGGCGCGGGCTGCACAGGAGTCGAAGGCAGCAAGACCGGAGGTGCTGTGAAGGTGGCCTCTTGAGGTAATGCTGATCGGTCTGACGCCGGCGCGACGGGCGCCACGGAAGATGCTCGAGAAGACGTCAATTCGGACAGCGGCGACGAGGCGGGGTCGGCAATGAGCGAGGAATTGGGCAAAGACGAATGAGACAAGGAGGAGTGAGGCAAGGATGAGTTGGTGAGGTCGATGACGTCTCCCCTGCCGACATTGCCTACCGCTGGCTCGTGCTCTTGTGCTGGTGCAGCTTCTTCCTCGTCATCCGATACGAGATCCACGTAGAGGCGCGATGTATTGTCGGTGAGCTTGAGCAGATCGGCGAGACCAAAGATGTCGTTGTAAGGCAGCGTTTCAAAGGGCGTGGTGCATTGGAGAAGCTCCTCGATGTTTTGTCGCTTTGTTCGGATCGAGTCGATAAGCTCTTCGTCCGAGTCGCTGTGTACCGTGACGACGTCTGTATCGTCGTCGTCTTCTGAGGACGAGAGTACGAGGTCTGGTGCATCAATTTCTGGCTGAGACGGAGCTGCTGGCAGATTAGGTCTCTTGGCGGTAGTGGGAGCCTTCTTTGCTGGTTGCGCGATGACGGTTGCAGAGGGCTGGTAGGTGTTCCATGTGGGATCAGCAAAGTCGATAACATCGTCATCCTCCTCTTCTGGTTCGGAATCCTCGTCGCCCGATTTTCCAAGCATGGCTTTGCGCCTCGCCTCTGCCTGCAAGAATTCGCGTAGATCCGGATCGTTGGCAGCGGGATCCTCTTCTTCCGCCTCAGATTCGCTGCTGGATGCACCAGTAAGCTGCGCGCGATGTGAGGGCATTCGTGATGGATCAAAGTTGTCGTCCTCCTCGTCGTCTTGCTCCTGCATCTGCGCTTCGGGCCTTTCCTTCCAGCCCTGAAGCTCTTCATCCTTGATGAACACGCCAAACTCCATACTCTGGCGCAAACTCCTCAAGCTGCCTCTGTCCTTGACCATGACGATAGGCTCCCCATTGGCGCGGTTGCCGAGATAGATCTCGTCCTGTTCTTGCAAGTGCGCGTCCTTGAATCGTTCGAAGATGCTGTCCCATTTGCGCTTGAGTCGTTGGGTGGACTGCTGGTGAAGGTATTCGACGGTTTCGGTGCCATCGGGATTGTAGCGTTGAATGTTGGTGCGCAGCTCTGAGGAGAATTGGAGTCGTCGTCGCTTCTTTGGTTTGTCTGGCTGCTCAGCTGGCTCGAGACGCGGGCGTGAGGGTCCAGCTTCTGCGCTCGTCGGATCTGGCGGATATGGATGATACATGACTCCGACGAACCTGACTTGGCCCAGAGGAAGTGTCGGTGTGGTGGGAATGTGCTGAGGATGCGTTGCAAGCTGAATCACGAACGCGAACTGCCACAGAAACCTCGTATGCGCGTCAGCAAAGTGAAATTCAGGGTCCACTTTCCAAAAGTCACACGCAATCGCCGATTCGGTTTTCAGCACAACAACAGTGAGGAGATGCCGATGCGAGGGACGCCAGCTCCACCTTTTCAGAAGTCACGGTGACAACGCATGGACCTGCTGGTAGAATGCACCGCTTCTCGTCCTCTCTCTCCAACTACCACCAGCAGCCCCTGCTCAGCGACGAGCTGGCCAAAAGGTTGCCGCAGCGATGGGCGCGTAATCGCTCCGAATCCAGCACACCATGTACTTCGAGAGGAAGGAGCTCATCCAGTCTGTAAGTTGTTCCCTTCCCGCATCATGCACGCACGAAAAGCAAGCTGACTCCCATCGATCTCTTCAACGCCAACAGCTGGATCTGCTCTGCTTCATACTCTTCGTCTACACATGGCTGCTCGACAACCGCACCTTTCTCCTCATCGTCAAGGCCGCGTTGCAAGTCCAGTTCTGCAATCCTGTGCAGATGCACCCGACCTGGTCCCTGCCCTTCTTTGTCGTTTTCCTGTGCTGCCTCAACTTGATTCTCGCACTAGCGCATCTATGGACGCCTCCGAGCCAGACCAACACGGGCGATGCCATCTTTATCGACTTCGTCGGACACACCACCCTTCCGGGCCGGCTGCACGTCTTGATGATCGATGCGTTTGTCTGCTTTGTGCAGCTCGTCATGACGGTGGTCGCGTTCGAGATGGGCAAGGACGATGCCAGGCCTGACGACGAGCCGAGTGCCTTAGATGATGCGACGACCATGTTGGAGCAGGAAGATCTGGGGCAAGGGTGGGATGTGCGTGACGAAGAAGCAAGGCTGTTTGGTCTGGACCAAGACGACGAACGAAAGCGACAGCGCACGAGCTTGACTCATCACATTGCTGTCGTGCGGCTACGTCCCATCTACGACCAGATCGTGTCGAGACAGTTCCTGCCGACCCAGCCTTCCGAGGACACCGATGCAGCGCAACCAGAAGACGCCCCGCCTACAACGCCGGCACCGGTGCAGCCACATCCCGACCGACCGGACACAAGTCGCATCCGACGCTTCTCTCGCCGTCCGCGCACCGTAGCATCCGGTACAACAGACCAGCCTGAGGCGGCCTATACCGGGCTGGGCCCAGTGTCAGCCGACGACTCGTGGCCGCCCATGTGGCTCGTCATTGCGCGCAACCTGGTCGGCGGCAGCTCGGCCAGAATACCCTCCTTTCGCCCCACCCAAGGGCTCGCTTCCATACGTGACAACTTGACCGGAAGATTCGGCCGCGTGCTCAGCCACGCTCCGGACCGCTCGCAATACACGCGCATCAATCCAGACGCTCCACCCGACACTTGATTCTAGAACCACATTCATTCTTGTACTTGTACGATGCAAAGCAAACCAGTGAATTTTCGCTTGACACCGGATCATCTCGAGAGACAGAGAGGGGACGAGGGAAAGAGAGGAGAAAAGAATGTGCGATCCCTTCAAAACGTGCCTCTTCATATTTGGGTATCAGGGACGATCTGCAAGAACCACCCTCCTGCTCCTACCTTCCAACCCCACCCAAAACCTACAGTTTGACCTGTAGGAAGAGAGGGGCCATCGGGCGTATTGAAGCGAGAGGGTCGATGTTTCCTGTTTGTTTAAGTCACGGACCGTGGGTGAGTTTGAGGTCCGCAACTAGATAAGACAGGAGAGAGGGGGTCGCAGCCGGGAAAGCCATCTCACGAGTAGCCCGAGAAGCAGCGAAACGAATCAGAGCAAGGCGACGAAAGAACGACAGATCAGACCGAGGCGACGGTGCCTCGCAGGCTGCCAAATGTCGTTGGCAAGGTTATGGGCGTATGTTCTGCATTTCTTTTGTGCAAAGAGAAAGTAAATCGGGGGTGTGTGTGGTGTGTACACCGCTCATGGGTGGAAAGGCGAGATGCATGGGGTGTAGAGTGGCGAAAGTGTGTGTGTTGATCGATGCATGGGGTGTAGAGTGGCGAAAGTGTGTGTGTTGAGCGTTGCTGGTGTGTGTGTGGGTCATAGCCGAGAAAGGAAAGTTGACCTCGTTCGAATGAGAGACGGTTGGACGGGAAGGTCGACAAAAGAAATGAGAAGAAAAAAGAGAAGAACAGTTGCTAAAAACACAATGGGGTGTCCTGAACTCCCCATCGCCTTTCCCTCTCCCGAACTTGGAGAGAGATCAAGCCTTAGCTCCTTTGACGTGGCGCTACGAATCCACAGGCACGATCATCGCCTTTTGTGGGTGGTGGTGGTGGGTGAAGATGTCGGAAGGTGATGCTGTGGAACCGCTTAGATGCTCGAGGGGTAGAGCATGATACGGACACGAGCAGCGAAGGCCTGGGGAGGGATGTTGTGGGCGAACTTGGCACGCACGACACCCGAGTTGCCGTGGGGGCGGGTGATGCGGCCCCAGAGGACGCGAATCTTGGAGCCACGCACCTCCTTGGTGGCCTTGTAGACGTAGGCGACGCGCTTGCCGAGGTAGAACTTGGCGTCGTCGGTCTTCTCAACACCCTCGATCTTGATGAGGGAGGTGTGGCACTTGGCGACGCGCTGCGAGCGCTTGTGGCCCATGATCCTACCCTTGACGTAAAGACGAGACTGTTTTAGAAAAAGGTGAACGGGTCAGCAAAGACTGTCGGCGGAGTATGGGCGTTGAACGTTGGAGAGCTGACAACGCAGAGCTCGACCGATGCCGGGCATGCAAAATGAAGATAAACGCCAGATGTGTCGAGTAAGGCGGAAGCGGAGGGACACCGTGGATGTCGAGCGAGCCGTTCGATCATAGTAGATGAATGTCATCCGCAACGTGCTTGTTGATCGGCGGAACGGGTGCTGAATGGTCTGGTGAAGCGATTGACACGGCCTCCTGTCGTTGGTGTTGGTGTAGAATCGCTGCAACGCTGCAGCGATAGCTGTTCGCGACAGCTGTAATCCATTGCTGGCCCTGAATGCATGTGTCCCAACTCTGAGTGTCCCCATCTGCGGACGCAATGGCGTGCACCGTTTTTGATATCCTTCTGCAACAGCGTCGACAATGTCTGCGTCACGAAGCCTAGGCGCTCGACATGTGGCCCTGCCGACTTTGGCGTCAAAAACGACAGCATGCCTCGTGCGCCCTTTGTTGCTCCGCCATACCATATAGTCCGGACATCTCGATGCAACTTCGTCCACCATACGCTTCCATCGCTTTGCAGTGCCTCCAACGAAGAGAATGCCTGGTCTAGGGATGCAATCTTGCAACATGGCCGTTTGTGTATGTAGTGGTCACGATCATGTTGCTGATGGATGCCCCTCGCTGTGTTGTCGGAGGGTCGTCACGGATGTATGGCTGGTATGGTGCGGTTGGGTGGGTCACGGCTTTGCGATACCGTTGTCGATGCTGGCATTGTGGCGTACTCTGCGTTGTCGTATGTGCTCCAATTGTCGATGATATCTTACCATTTTGACGATATGTGATGTGTTGATGGTCTTGACGGTGGATCGAAAGCAGCAGTGTTGGCGACACTCAATCTTGGTGTGCTTCGACGGCGCGGACTGGGCTTGCTTGGTTCGAGGTTGCAGCTCAGCTTGACCAAACTCAATCGAGATTTCCTCCAGCGGAAGTTCTCAGCGGCTCGCAGCTGGGCCCACCCTTGAGCGAGAACCATTCCGCTGCTGCTTCAACAATTGAGTGGAATTTGGTCGGATCCGCTTATTTTTCAAGTTCGGCCTTGCATCACGTGATGAACTATATCTTCAAATCTGTCTGTCAAGGACGTGATCGGGCTCGGAAAGCTGACCAGATCGCGATCAAATTTTCCGGTCTCGCTCGACAATTCCAAATTTTGGAAATTTTGATTCGAGATGCAAAAGAGAGACCCTTGCGTCTGTCAACTTCTTCATGAATCGCATCGACCCCATCATCCTCGACGGTCACTTGCCTCTCGGGATCGCATTTCAACCTCGTTCCATCTTCACATTCGATCCAGCATCCCGCAAAAGCTTCCCGGTACACGAGACACCATGACGCGCACACGACACGGCAAAAAGACGCACCACGCACGACGCGATGTCAAGCGTGGCATGAGGACACGAGCCAGGAAGCTCGACCCGGACCAGATCCAGGCCAACCTCAACGACCCCAAGAAGCTCGACGCGCTGCAAAACCCCAAGGAGCTCGACGTCGACAAGGCCGGTCTCGGTCTGTTCTACTGCGTCGAGTGCGATCGACACTTCCCCTCGCAAAAGGACCAGCTCACCCACATTGCATCCAAGCTGCACAAGCGAAAGGCCAAGAAGATCACCGAGGAGGCTGCCTACACCATCGAGGAGAGCTTGAGGGCTGTTGGTATTGGTATCGACAACAAGCAGCGCTCGTCCAAGCCTGCCGAGCCTTCCAAGGAGATGACTGCCTGAGCGTTGAGCGTTGTTGCTCCGGTTCATTCAACCAGTTCGACCGGGCATGGCGAAGCCTTCCTTCGACCCAAGCGCCGACTACGATCGCGCTTTACACCCTTCATTTCCAGGACTGCTGTGCGCTACATGCGCATCATCGATTCCAGGCACTTGGTCGTTGTTGCTGATCATCCAACAACAACGACCCAGGGCGACCAGTTGCTATCATCAAAGGGATCATCCACAGGCTCGCTACCTCTCGCACGCGCCACCGATCCAGGCCAGGCCAGCTCGGTTCTCATTTCCCGAGTCCTGCTTGTCAATCCAAATATACCCACTCTTGCATCGTCTTGCTTCCGCATTCTGTATTTCTAAGCAATCTCAACTCTGTTCTATATAGGATGCTAGTTGTGTGTCTTGAGTGCTGATCATTTGTGTGGTGTGTGTTGCAAAAGTGAGGAGGCTTTGTTCGACGTCTTCTGTCATGGAAACGACAATATGCTGCTCGACCTTTTGATGACCTTTTTTGCTGCTCGAGAGTGGAGTAAAAAAGTGGTCCGAGTTCCGAAAAGTCGAAATCGTCGAAAGCAACACGGAAAAACATCCAACAAGCCAAAACGCGCACTGCTCTTTGTGACATTGCAACACTGACACTCTCATCCGCACCACCATCATCACTGCCAATCGCAGCTTACAGACACGGCAGCGTGGCGCGTCACCTCACAATGGCAGCCAGCAACAATGTCGTCAGCTACGACTGGGGCACTTCGTCCGACCTCAAGGCGCTCTACACTCAGACGTACACCATCTTCACCTCGTTGCAACGCATCCATCAAGAGGCTCTGCTCACAGACCGCGCGGGGCATGGAATCGCAGGCTCGTCTGTGCTGCCATCCGCAGAGACCATTCAGTATTACAACAGGATCAGCGAGCACTATGCGCGCGCCATTCAGGACTACCTCGAAAGGATTCAGCTCGACGATGACGTAGACACGACGCAATTCCAAACGTGGCGCGATGCACAGACGATCCTTCGCCTCGCAGAGGTGCTCTACTACCCCAAAGATGGACGTGGCATCAGCGTCGTGGGGGAAGAGCTCCTGCACTGGCTCAACTCGTTCGACGTTGCTCCTACCACCGAAGAAGGCCAAGAAATCGCAGAATCAGCCGTGCCGCACGAGCACCCCTCGTATTGGGACTATGTGCTTCGTTGTGTGCTTCGCGGCTTCCACACGTCGGCAGCTTCGGTGCTCAAATCGCTCGACTCACATCCTTCCGCCGTCATTCGCAGGGTAGCGCAGAAAGCTGCCAAGCTGCTCTCGACACTGCCGCGCTCTACGCGTTTCTCGATGGAGCACGAGTTTGTCGCAGCTCACCGCAGTTGGCTCGCCGGCGTACGCAAGCTCATTAGCGGTCTCGAGCATGAAATGGACGAGATGGAGGCCGAGGCAGGCAACACGGAGGAGGTCGAAGACGAGAGACTCGAATACGAGGCACAATTCAGGTGTCTTCTAGAGCTCATGGCGGGTGTCAAGGACCGCATCTTTGAAGCCTGCGAGGACTGGCGCGAGGCTCTTGGTGCGTGGGGTACGCTTGTCCACCCGACGCTCAAGCGCGACGATGTTCCGACCACCGCAGCAATCATTCTGGAACAATTCCCCGTCGATGGCACCATCCCAGCCGAGATCGTGCAACAGCATCTCATCAAGGGCGAGGTGCGCCAAGCGGTGCAAAAGGCGCAGGAGATCGAGATTTGGCTCGGTGCGCATCTTGGTGACCTTGCAGACAAAGTTGGTCTTCTGGAGGAAGACGAGGGGGCAGCAGGGCCGAGCGACTTGCGTCAAGAGCTGCTGCTCAAGTACGCCCAGAGCTTGCTGGACGAGCAGGGACTGTGGAGGATCAGCATCGACTACTTGGGCGCATGCGGAGCGGCAGGAAGGAAGAAGATGTCGCAAATCATCTTATCGGTACCTCTGGATGGGCCGGACCCGAACGACGACTCAGACGACGCGGACGAGGCCATGGACGAGGACGCCGTCGACGTCAATGGCAAGGCAAACAAGAACAACGAGGCCAAGGGTCTGGCGAGGGCAGAGCAGGTGCTGAGGGCATGCTCAGACCATGGTCTCGAAACGGAAGCCCGTGTTGTGTGCCGAAGAATGTCGCGCACGTTGATGGAGCAGGGTCGGTACGGCTTGGCCATCGCCTACTGCGTCCGAGCCTCGGACACGGTGCTCATCCGCACCATCGGCGACCGCATCTTGGGCGAATACGTCAGCCGAGGAGCCGAAGCTTTCAACAAGATTGTCGACTCCTTCCCCTCTTCGCTCATCTCGCCCTCGGACGGCCTCGATCTCAACGGCGATGAGCTGGGCGACGAGCAGCATCTCGCACTCGACAAGCACGCTCGCGGCTTCTTCTCGAAACGACTGGCTTTCCTCGCACGCTTCCGCGACTTCCACCGACTGTACGCCGACGGACAGTGGGCTGCTGCTGCCGGGCTGCTTGTTGAGCTCGTCACCACCGAGGCTGCACCGGAGCGATTCCTCGCCGTGCTTCTCGTCGACGCGATTCCGCTGCTCGAAGACGGCCAGGCCACGTGGTTCGACCGCTCGCAGACGTTTGAGCTGATCCGCGTCGTTGAACGCATCACCAACGCTGTTTCGATGCACCCGGACATGTCGGAGCACTTCCTTGGCTACCTCAACCAGCTTCTAGGTGTCGAATCGTCGTCGTCTCAGCAGCAGCAACAGTCACAGAAGAAGCAGAAGACAGACACGAGCAGCAAGCAGACGACACACGCCTCCTCGGCCAAAGCTTCGGACAAGCTGGATGCAGTGAGGCTGTCGCTTGCACGCAACCTGGCGCGTGTGGGTGTGATGCAGATGGGCATTGCTTGATCTCCCAATTCGAAGTGATCACAAACGAGCGAGCTGTGGTCTGTGTGAGAAACGAAAAGGTGGAGGGATTCGAGTGTGAATTTGCAAGAGCGCGCTTGCGATGTGCTTGACGGAGCGCACGGCGGGCAGACGCGCAAATCGCGAGAGAAAGGTCGCGTAGAGTGGAAATGCGAGTCGAGATTGTGTCATTTCAGAAAATCGCAAAAGAACAACAGATTCGCATGGCTCAGCCTTCCTTCAACCATCTCTTCGATCATCGCAATCACCATCGCTACAGCTCAATCACAATCGACTCCAGCAATGAGCTCCAAAGGCAAAGGCAAGGCCGACGACGCCTCGGCATCAACCGACCAGCAACTCGACCTGCTCCCCTGGGTCGAGAAATACCGCCCTGCCACGCTCGACGACCTCGTCTCTCACAAGGACATCACCTCGACCATCCAGAACTTCATCGACAAGAACCGTCTGCCACACCTCCTCTTCTACGGTCCACCGGGAACGGGCAAGACCTCGACCATCCTCGCCATGGCACGCAAGATCTTTGGGCCACAGTTCCGCAACAGCGTGCTCGAGCTCAATGCTTCGGACGACAGAGGTATCGAGGTGGTGAGGGAGCAGATCAAGAGTTTCGCGAGTACCAAGAGTGTTTTCAGCTCCAAGGGCGGGTTCAAGCTCATTGTGCTCGACGAGGCTGATGCTATGACGCAGGCTGCTCAGGGCGCGCTCAGAAGAGGTAAGCCCTCTCCAAGATTCTTGATGCCCAGAAGAGACGAGAAAAGATTCTGACTGACCCTTTCCTCCCCCTGCTATCTCCACTAGTGATCGAGCAATACACCAAAAACGTGCGCTTCTGCATCATCTGCAACTACGTCAACAAGATCATCCCGGCCATCCAATCGCGATGCACACGCTTCCGCTTCAACCCGCTCGAGCTCGACCAGGTCGAAGACCGCCTCAACCACGTCATCGACACCGAAGGCTGCAAGATCACCCAGGACGGCAAGGAGGCGCTGCTCAAGCTCTCGCGCGGCGACATGCGTCGGGCGCTCAACGTGCTCCAAGCGTGCCACGCCGCCTCGGACAACATCGACGAGACGGCCGTGTACAACTGCACGGGCAACCCGCACCCGCAGGACGTCGAGGCGGTGCTCAAGTCGATGATGGAGGACGAGTTCACCACGGCATTCAGGACGGTTTCCGAGCTCAAGACGGCAAAGGGCATCGCGTTGGCAGACATGATCAGTGGCGTGTACGATCTGCTGGCGACGATCAAGCTGCCCGCCAAATCGAGGATCTACTTGTTGGATCACCTCGCTGATACCGAGTAAGTGCGACGCAGACTGCTGCCGACGTTTCGCAGAAGAGCGCTCCTGACAACCTGACACCTTGCTTTCAACAGACATCGATTGAGTTCAGGCGGCTCGGAAAAGATCCAACTCACCGCTCTCCTCGGTGCCGTCAAGGTGGCTGTTGAGCTCTCACAGACATAGGACAATCGCCCGCTCATTCTTGCAGCTCTTGCACGCCAACAATTCACCATTGTATTCACACTGATCTCAAGACTGACTTCTTGACGCCGCCATGGCACGCAATCCGAGCCTTCCCAAGCAAGATCAAGACCTGAGAGAAATTGAGATCGAGAGGTTGCATTCCATTGCTGATGTGGTGAATAAAAAACCGGAACATTGTGGATTCTCTCTGTCTCAACGCAACAGCACAGATCCAGCATGAAAAAAGTGCATGACGATCAAGCAGCGGGAGCCTGGTTCTGCCAAACCAAGTCGAGCTCCTCCCTCAACGTCTCCTCCCTAAATCGCAGTCGAATGTCAGGAACATTGCTCTTGGCCACGACATTGCCCCGCGGTCCCGGCAGCTGGAAGTTGGGTCCGAGCCAGTGACGCTTGATCTCCATCTCCCACCCCGATTGCAACACCGAGTTGCGCGCCAACTCGCACATGTCGGCAGGCGTCAGCTTGTAAATCTGCGTCGCCACCGAGTACTCCTCGAGCAAAGGCTCCTTGGACAAGTGGAACTGCAACGGATCGTCGGTGCTGATCGACACGTTCATGCCGAGCTTGAGGAAGTTGGGGAACGGGTTGCGCTCGTACGACAGGAAGAGCGCATTGTTGCTGAGCGGCGACATGGCGAGCCCGATCTGCTTGAGGTAGTAGAGGTACTGCAGCGCGGGCACCTTTCGCAGCAAGATGCCGTGCGAGATGGACTGCGATGTCAAGAAGGCAGCCGCCATGTGGTCCGTGTCGCCCGCCTCGCCGGCGTGCGGGCGCAGAACAAACGTGTTGAAGCCGCGCAGCTTTCGCCACTGGTTCAAGCTCGAGATGTTGGCAAACATGTAGTACAGCCAGTAGTTGTACGGAGGGCTGTCCTTGAAATCCCACAGCTTGGGCACGGGGAACTTCTTGTGAACGCGCCGCTCGGGCTTGCTCTCGTCGTCGACCAGATCAAAGCCAACGACGCGCTGCAAGAAGACGTGCAGCTTGGGGTGACTCTGCGGGTTCTGCGTCACCTCGAACAGAGGCTCAAAGACGTTGCGGATGATCTGTTCAAAGTTGTCGACGGTGCCGTTGGCCTTGTAGACGTCGTAGAGACGAGGCACCTGGATGAGCCATCGAACGTTGGGGCTGAAAAGACCGTTGTCGACCACCCAACCGGCAAGCTTGTCCCATTCGCCTTTGGTTCGACCGTAGATCGAGACGCGGTACTCGGCCATCTGATACTTGCTCTGCTCCAAATCGGTCATGACCTCCTTGGTGAGCTCGGCAAGATATCGACCCTTGATCAAGTTGTCGGTCTTGAGGAAGATCTCACGCAGACGCGACTCGCCCATGGGGTTGTACTTGAGGTTGAACTTGTCGAAGCGATGGAAGGCATCCTGGTGGGCGTGCATGTCGAGCGTGTCGATGCTGAGATCGTAGGCGGTGAGTTTGAGCGACTCAAACACCTGCTGGAGGGTGAGATCCTTGCCGTCACGGTGGATGACAATGTCGTCGGGGAAACGCTTGATCTTGGCCTTGATGAAGCGCAAGAGATGCTTCTGGTTCATGGACGCACTGTGGTGGATGTGAGTGTCGACCTTACGAACATTGTAAAAGTCGCGGTGAGGGACGCGTTTCATGTCGGCGAGCTCGCGGTACTCGTTGAGAAGGAAGTAGAGGTTCCACTTGCTCTCGAGGTACTTGAGCCTTCGCCAGGCGAAGCTCTTGACGGGACCATCCGAGATGACGCCGAGCAGGTAGTCGAGGTCCTTGAAGTATTCTCGAATGGTGGGAACGTTGAAGAGAGGGCTCTTTCTAGGACCGGTGGGAGTGGACGCGGGCGCTGGCTCGTCGACACCCTGAGTTGGGGTGGACAATGCCGAAGGAGGTTCGCCCTCGTAGACCTGGATGACACCGGTCTCGTCCATGTGCCAGGTGACTTCGGACGCGTTGCGTGTGTGCTTGGGAGGGATGGCGACATCCTGTTCACGGTAGAGACCTGGCTTCCCGCCAGTGCTTTCGAGGAGAGCCTGAGCCGCCTGGGCGTTGGCAGGGCTGGCGGGTGGGATGGGTGGCGGAAGCGGGTTGACCGAGGTGGGACGCACGACGAACGACGACTCGGGAGGCGGATTGAAGAGCTCCCAGTGAGGACGAGGAGGAGCGGGGTAGATGCGCCAAGGCTTGGGCTTGCCCGTCTCGGGGTTCAAGGAGGAACCATCGATCTTGATGGAGCCCTCTGCAACGGGACCAGAAGGAGTTGGGACAGTCTTGTCACCGGTGGCAGCAGCGTGACGGACGCAATGTTCAGCGTCCCAATTCTTTGGGTTGTCCTCCATGGCACCCTGAAGACTGGCTCCCATGTACTTGTCCCTAAGCTCGAGGCAGGTCTGCAAGCTGGCGTACAAGGCTCGCAGTTCACCCGAGAGTTCCGAGTGGACGGCGACGTTGGAGGCGTTCAAGTGGGCGGGATCAGCATCGGGTCGAGGAGCGAGAGGAGCGAGAGGAGCGTGAGGAGCAGCACCAAGGCCGGCCGTGGCGGCAGCGGCTTCGGCAGGAGACGCAGCAAAGTGAGCCTGCTGCTGGGCAGCCTGGAGGTTGTTGTGCTTGGGAAGAGAGTTTTGAGCGGGTTGAGCGTCGTGGAAGATGGTGGCTACGTTGGGAGGAGGCACGTGACTTCCATCTCCAGAGAAGTCCAGATCGGCGTTGGAGCGTCGGTCGTCTTGAAGGGAGCCCGAGGAGAACACTGACGACCTCTCTGCGAGCGAGGTGGAAGCAAACGTGGGCTCGAGCTCGTTCTGCGAGTCGGCGGTGAAAGAGCCTTGAAGACGGGTAGGAATGTCGATAGTAGGAGAGTTTTGGTGGGAAGACGACATGCGTCTGTGGGCCCAGTAGTGACCGTCGGATTCGTGGAGACGCTTCTCGTCCGCCTCCGAGTAGTGCGAAGCATCTGCACGTGTTGCAGGGGGCGTGCCAGGCGAGACGCCGTCCTGTTCGAAAGGGTTCCTGTCGCTGGATGCAGGCGACGAGTCGCGGGTGGAGTTGTGCATGGACAGAGTGCGCGCCATGGCGGAGAGGTCGGCGTCGGCGGCGTTTGGCCTGCGAGTGCCGCACATGATGCGCAGAAAGGTGAATTTGGAAAGCGCCGTTGACGAGCGGGATGCAAATGCAGCTGATGCGAGAAGAGAAGGGAGTGTGTTAGCTTCGAAAGGCGACGAGCCAGGACTTGAGCAAGCTGGCCAGACAAGAGATTCTAGATGGAGCACGACTCGGATCGTATTAAGAGACAAACGAACGAGAAGGAGAGGGACGAAGGTGCAGACAATGCTGAGTCGGCCTCTTTATATCCCCACTTATCTCTGGCCAGACGAGGGAGAGAGTCACAGCGACACTTCTGATACGCAGCAAAAAGAGCAAATTTCGAGCAAACGAAAAAAAAAAAAAAAGGGAAGCACAGACGCGCCGCGGGAGAAATTGACACAAATCCGACGGAGGTTCGGACATGGCCGAGCAGTGGAACAGCGACACGCCGATACGCTCTACACGTCTTTTCTCGGTCGAGTCAAGCGGTTCTTTTTTTGCTCGACGCGTCGTTTGCCGGCCAAAAACACGCGCCGCCGATTTCGAGAGGCGGGAACAACACTTTTGGGTTGCTGCAGTTGCAGTCACTGAAAATCGGGATGCGGACAAAGAAAGAACAACACTTGTTTGTCTCTGTGCGCGCGCGCGAATCATCGTCATCAGTAATCACCATCTCCACCAACATCGCAATCATGGACAACGCACTGCAATCACTCACAAACACGCTCGGCGCGATCAATTCGCGTCAGGCTGCTGCACGCAAACGCGCCAGGAAGGGTCTCGATGCGACCCCCTTCACATCGGCCGTCTTGAACCGCGAGGGTCTCGAGATCACCACCTACATCCGCGACGCCGACATCCAGACCGAGGCCAATCTGTTCTGGTATCCTCCCCTTCCGCAGTCTGCCTCTGCCTCTCGTGCAGGTCCCAGCTCTTCCACTCACAGATCCGCTCATGTCGCCTCCGACCGCGTAGGTGGCACCGATGACCCCAACGAAGCCGATCTCTTGCTCGCACCTCGCTTGCCCGAACCTCGTCACGTCGCTCCTCCTACGCCCCTGCGCAATGCCAACGTGCCCAACAAGCAATCCTTCCAGTCTCAGGATGGCTCTGGTGTCGACGCGCGCCTTCTGCTCCTCGCAGCCCAGCGTCTCAACGACACTTGCGGAAAAGGCTCTCGAACTCGCAAGCACATCAAGGCCATGCTGAAACAGTATGCCACCTACAACCACGACATCAAGACCTACGAGCAGCACATCCGTCAGAGCGAAGCACAGCTCCGCGCCACCGCAGAGGGCAAACCCATCGCCCCTTCGCAGCTCGCGCCCAACGACGTCGATGCTCCTCACGCTCAAACCTCGCGTTCTGCCAATGACCAGCTCCAGGAGAATCTGGCAACAGTGCAGGACAGGATCCAAAAGGAGGAGCTCGAGATTCTCGCTCTCGAAGAAATGATCGAAGAGCTCCGTCAAGCACGCTCCGACTGGCAGAGGCAAGAGCTCGAGCGCCAACAGAGGGCACAAGCACAAGCAGAGGCTGCCAGGATGCAACCTCGAGAACACACTCCCCAGCGTGCATTCCTACGCGCTTCCTTGGCCAAGGCTCAGCCAGAGGATGTTACCATCCAGCATGAGGCACCTCAAGCTGACCCTGTCGCCGATGATGACGATCAAGACTTGCTCGACAGCACCATCGACGTCACGCAACACTCGCAAGACGACGAGGATCACGAGCAAGACCAAGAGCACGAGCAGGTGCACCAGTTGACCTACAGCTCATCACACCTCGACACTGCCCATGATCAAGAGCAGCCAGACGCCACCGTCGAGGCTGTCCATCACGACGTCTCTGTCTCGCAGTCCTTCGACGACCAAGCCGATCTCACCATTCAGCGACCTCGCGAGCACGAACCCCACGAGCTCACCGCAGACGTCGCTGACACGTCTGCCGCCATCGATCCTGTTCCCGTCGCAGAAGAGACCCCTGCTGCTTCTCCTCAGAAACAGGCCTCGCATCTCTTGGTCAACGCCACCCACAGCTCCCAAGAGCTCGACAGGGCCACACAAAAGGTCTGGGAGGTGTTTGGCGACGCTCTCCGCTCCGTCGTCCCCGAGCGCGAGGCCGCCGACTACTTTGACACTCTCGATGCCCTCAAGTCGCTCATGAGCGGCGGCAACGCTCCCAACGCCGGCGACTACTCGGTCGGCTCCGTTCAGACCTCGTCCACCCTCTCCACCGCTGCCAGCGAGGCGTCGGCCGCCGTCGCGGCTCAGCTGACCCCCGAGGTGCTCATGACTGCCTTTGTCATCTTCCAGATGCTCGTGTCCGAAGAGCCGCACCGCATGAACATCGATGAGCTCAAGGTGCGCGGTCACGAGTGGTGGTCCACGGCGGGAATGCAGGTCTGGCTTCATGCGCAAGCGCACGACGAACACGACGTTCCCAGCCGTGTCGAGGCATTCGAAGACGGTCAAAACCTCGCGAGGAAAGCAACCTATGGCATGATCTCGAAACAGCTCTTTGCCATCAAGCGACAGAAAGGTGTCGGTCTCGTCGGCTTTGCTTGATGCAGAAGCCATGTATGAATCTGGTCGAGTCGCCGTACATTGACCTTATGTGTGGGTATATAGTAATTTAATGTAATCTAGTCTGATCGTAGGCCGCGTGAAACGTGCGTCTAGTCGTTCACGACTCGCTCGTGAGGATGCCGACCATGGCAGAGTCGATCATGGAATCGATATTGACCCATGAATGTGTTAGAGCTGGAAGCGTGACGGCAGAAAGGCGATGCAAAGTCAGCAACGACGTCGATTGCGAGTGAAAGATGCATTGCATCCCTTTAATGAATCACTTACCAAACAACCTGGTGCCGTCGCGACCGGCGCAACGCATCAACTCGTCTTCACCGCCCGGATGAAAGGGGAGATAGGGCGTAATGTTGTACACTTTTCCGTAGAAGGCCGACCAAGCATCCTCGCGTGTGTTGTGTTTCTTGAGCTCAGAAGGTGTCACTCTCAACAATTGAGTCACGCCACCTCTGAGGTCTGTGCTGTTCTTGAGTCGAGCCCAATCTAGTGGACTGCAGCCGGGCGCAAGTGCCACTTTCTTGCGACTTTTTCCTCCTGCAAGTTTAGCACCAGATGCACCTCCGACACCTGCAGGTGCCGTCAATGCTGATGTGGATGGCGGTGCGGCAAGACCGCCGCTACGAGGAGGTGCCAACGAAGAAGGTGGTGCCATCAGGTTGTTGGACGATGGCGGGCGTGGCGCGACAGATTGCAGAAGGGCGGCTGCTTTGGTAGGATTTGATGTCGTGCTTGCAGCCTTATTCGTGGATGAGCTCTGTCTCTGAGCACTGTTCAAGCTCGGAAACGCAGGAGGCTCGTCGTCATGTTGCACGGCGATAATTGGACCGTCGTGGGCGCTTTCGAAAGACGCAGCGTCCGAATCGGATCCGGCGTCGTCACCGGGAGTAGACAGGCGAATGTTGTCGAGGCTGATGGCGAACAGCTCTTCTGTCGCTCGAGGTGCTGTCGCCATGTCTATTCGAAGCGTCGATCTATGAAGGCCAAGTGAGGGCAGCAAGATGGAAGGAGGGGAGGTTGGATATGGTGGCGCACAATTTGGCAGGCGATTCAGGGTTTTCGCGTTGGAAATCCACGTAATCAGAAATAAGCCGCAAATTGAATGATTTTGGCTGTGCGTGGCGGTGCGCCGGCGAAAGTGAGTTTGCTGCATGTTTCGCGCATGTTTCGCACATGCGTTTGCAGCTCAGCTGAGCTCAGGCCAATTCGAATCGACTCTCACGCATCCGCTCCTATCCTCCTCACCACACACTTCCACAAATCAGCTCGCCCCATCGATCATGTTCACAGCCAAGAACCCCTTCGAGGACATTGTTCTCAAGGCCACCTCCGATGAGCTCACCTCGGAAAACTGGGAGCTCAACCTCGAGGTCTGCGATAAGGTGTCGTCCGGCGGAGAAGCTGCCGCACGCAACTGCGTCGGAGCCATCCAGAAGCGTCTCGTCCACCGCAACGCAAATGTCCAACTCTACGCTCTCACTCTGGCCGACGCTGTCGCCAAGAACTGCGGTCTCACCGCTCACCAGGAGATCGCCAGCAGATCCTTCACCCAAACCCTCGCCAGAATCTGCCTCGACCGCAACACGCATGCCACCGTCAAGAAGCGTTGCTCTGCTCTCGTCAAGGAATGGGCCGGAGAGTTTGACGACGAGAGCCTGGGTCTCATGAAGGAGACCTACGAAAGTCTCAAGTCCCAGGATGCAGTGGCCGAAGACGACGCCCCAGCAACTCAGCAGCCGCGCGAGCCTACATCCGAGCAGCTCCGAGCGGAAGACGAAGAGCTCAGGAGGGCTCTCGAGCTCTCGATCCAAGATCAAGGCGGACGTAGTGCCTGGAACAGCTACAGCACGCAGCAGGCTGAAGCATCCGGCTCCTCTGCTCCAGCCGCTGCCACCTCTTCCAGTTCGTATGCACAGCCGCCTACTTCGCAGAGCTCAGCCGCCCCCGCGCAGCAGCACTCAACCTACACCAACGGCGCCTCCAGCTCAGCACCAAGCGCCCAACCCGCCGCAGCTGCCGCTACTCCCGCCGTAGCCTCCCGAGTCCGAGCCTTGTACGACTTTTCTCCCACAGAGCCAGGCGAGCTTGCCTTTTCGCGTGGAGAGATCATCCGTGTTCTTGACAGCGTCTACGAACACTGGTGGAGGGGTGAAGTGAGGGGCGAGGCCGGCATCTTCCCCGTCAACTATGTCGAGGTCCTGCCCGATCCCACGCCTGCCGAGCTGCAGAGGGAAGCAGAGATGGAGGCTCGCATCTTTTCTCAAGCCGCCGACATCGACCGGCTGCTCAACAAGCTCCGCAGTCTCGATCCCGCCCGCGACAACCTCGCCGAAGACGAAGAGTTGCAAGAACTCTACCAGAAGTCACTCGCCATGCGACCAAAGATTGTCAAGCTCATCGACCGATACAGCAACAAGATCACCGAGCTCAAGGCAATGAACGACAAATTTGTTCACGCACGCGGCTCCTTTGACGAGATGATGGAGCAGAGTCTCTCCCGATACAACCCCGGCGGTCATTCCAGCCAGGACTACCTCCGACCCCGTCCCGAGCTCCAACAGCAGGTCTCGACCTCGTCGGCTGACTATGCGCAGCAATCTGCCTACCCCAATGCGCACGCTTATCCTATGCAGCAGGCACCAAGCGTCGCAAACCCTCACGACCAGAGCCAGTATCCGTACAATGTGCAGCAACAGCAGCACGCTTACCCTCAGTCAGCAGGTCCCGGACAAGTCGATCTCGGCTACAGTCAGGGCAGTCGAGTTGCTTCAGGTGCTCAGCCACAGCAGCACGCGCCATTGGCATACCAGCACGCGCCACACGAGCAGCAGTACACTCCCACTCCTCACGATGACGAGAAGCGCAGGCTCTTCGAACGTGCAAGGGCCGAGAGCGAAGCCTTCCAGCAGCAGCATTTCCAATCCCAGGCTCACCCATCTGGCAGCGGCTACAGCGGAGGCTATCCCGCGCAGGCAACAGACCCTTCGGGCCTCAACCAGCAGATGGGTAACATGAACATTGGTGGCTCTAGCAGCTATGCTTCTCATCCGGTCGGCCACTAGTAGAGCCGGGCGTACAGGCTGCTCGATGCTCGTTCGTCACGCGGCTGAGCCCTCGTACCTTGATGCCTTTTGGACTCCCTTTCAATTGAAACACCATAACATCTCCCTTAGCTCCCAATCGTGAGATCCTCCTGAACCCTGTGTGAACCATGAGAGGTGATCGATGGTGGTCGCCATCAAGTCGTGCTTGTCACTTTGGGTCGGGAGAGCTGAGATTCGAAGTGGCGTGACACTGCCACATGATCTCGGCATGGGGCGATCATCCGAAAAGGTTTGACACAGAAAGGCAACGTTGGCCAGAGACTCGGCTGCAGCAAAGTGGAAACCTGAATGTTGATCTCCCGACAGAGCGTCCGCAAAGGAGAGCACCACAAAATCGAAGCATCCGGGCTGGAAAGTTGGCGAATTGTAGCTTTTCGTCGTGATTCGCGGTCCAAAAAGGAGAGCTGCCATCAGCCAACAAATCTAAGTTACATTCACCATGCACTTCGAGTCCAATCATGGAAAAGTGATGAATGAGTGCCTTCTTCCGTTTGATTCAGCTCGCACATGCTTTCTTTGAAGAATCATTTTTGCTCTGTTTTCAGCGCTTCAAGTGCAGAATTTCGGAGAACAACAAGTTATGACTGCCAGGCTGATGAATTTCCGTGAAATTCGCAAAGAAGAACATGCAAAGTTGAGGTTTATCAAACCGAAAACGCGAATGAATAATTGACTTCGTCAAAGCTCGAATGGGATCACTGGCGAAGTCACTGGGCGCCCAAAAAGATCAGAATTACAACGAATTATCGCAGTTTTGTGGTTCTTTCCACTTTCTTTCGTAAAATTCCGGCTTTATTGTCGATTGTAGAGCGAAAATGATTTCCAGATCGAAGCTTTTTGCAGGATCGATGCTTTTTGGCCTCCATTTGCGTCGAATCATGAATCGTTGCCACAGAAAACCATCTGAACCGAGAAAATGCAAGAGAGAAGTCGCGAGACTGGTCATTTGAGCGCGATGGATTCTGGGTCCCGATTCCGTGTTCCAGTGTTTCCTTTGTTAGAATATGACGAGAAAAATCACAAAAATATGCTAGGTATTCGTATCGTACAGTTTCCCCGCTTCGTTTCCCCGTTTCGTTTCCCCGTGTCTCAGATGAACGAGAACTAACTTACCTCACAACTCACTCGTACAGCGAAGGTATGTGAAGTCGCTCATGTATATATAGCTGCTTCACACCAAGGCCCCCGAGCCAGAATTTAGTTGCGTTTTACCTTTAACATCCTTGTGAGGACCTGAACCAGCTCGATCATGATTCATTCCAGGACAATTCTTGCAAATCTAGCGGCATCATTTTGTTGACTCGATTTTCATGCTTGACTGAAAATGAGAATTGCGACGAGGAAAGATGGCATCAAAATGGCGACAATGCCCAGAACCCTGCGGCAACAAAGCGTGCTCTCGCCACCTGCGCGAACCGCCCTCGTTGCTAGTTCTAGTCTGAAGGGCGAAGGGACGATACTGGTGACAAGCGATCGAGCTGTTCAGTCTTCAGCGAGCGACGAGGCGATCGCAGACGGGTCATGCCGCTCGTAGCGGCGATATCTGTTGCCACATGACGGCACCACTGCCGCGTCATACTCAACACGGTGAAGGACGAGAACCGTCGAGGACGAGTTCGCCGAGGTGAGTCAAGAAGCGAGACGTTCACATCACACATGCCGGTCTCACTTCTGAGTCAGGTGATCGAGCATCAAGGCAGCTCATGACCACGGGAAGCACACACAGGCGTATTCACACGGAAGGAGTCCGAATGGATGCAGGGAGCCAATTGCAAATGCATTGTTCATGTGCCTAATCCATGTGTCGAGATGATGTTGTGTGCTATGACGAGCGGTCGGCGGGCCTGGTGCCGCTCTGGAGCTCACGAATGAGCTGGCAGGCTTGTTCCTCGACGTCGCCACCTTCTTTGAAGAGCCTGAAGACGGTGGAGCGAGGAAGCATGCTGGTGGCCTTGTTGAGGCGAGACTGGAATGTCTGCGCCTGCCGAATCTCTGCTTCGGAGAGGGCATGGTTGGACGCAGCTGCGTCGGCATTCTTGTCGGTGTAGCGATTGGTGGGCAAGTCGAGTGCGGTGGGTGCTCTTGGTGGATACGATGTATCGAAGAATGCTGGTTCTACAACGTCGGTGCGCCTTGCTGATGCTGGCTGGGTAAGCGCACTGCGAGGAGCCTGGGGCAAGGCGTCCGCCAGCGGGGTATCAGAGATGCCGGAGCGTGTTTCAGCCGAAGCGGGCACGGAGAAGGCGGAGGATTCGGTCTTCTGAGAAGCTGGACTGCTGACGTCTCGGATGAAGATGCCGCGGACTTGAGAGGGACGCTCAGCTGCTAACGCGCAGTAGAGCTCCAGGTCGAGTTCGCCCGAGTCACCGATCAAGATGAACTGCGAGGTTCGAAAGTCGTCGAGAATCTTGACGACGTTGGCTCGTTTTCGCTCACCCGCCGGTTCGAGCCAGCTGGAGAGCAAGCTGCGAGCTCCACTCGGGTAGTGTTTGAGGACGAGGTGGCTGATGGGAAGTCTCACGGTCTGCAAAAAGTCCAAGACGAGGCTGTGGAGTTCGAGAGGAGCGTTGGTGACGTAGTGGAGGCCAGCGCCCAGCTTGGTCATGGCATGGTACCAGGAGGCAACACCTTTGACTTCGGCCTCGTGGTAGGGAAGCACAAAGACGTTTCGAAGAATCTGTCTGGCTCCCTGTACAACACCGGTGTGCTTGACTGTATCGTCGATATCCGAGATGACGCGGACACAGCGTGCATGATCCTCGTGGATGGGGCAGCGTCGCCAGGGCGTCTCGGAGCCGGTTTCTACAGAGCCCTCGGATATGGAGCTGAGCAGCTTTGCTCTGACTTCTACTGCTTCGATCTGGTCCGGAGCGGCTTGGAGCGATTCGGCGTAGTGGCGACAGAAAGCGGAGAGCATATGCCATGGGATCACGAGGCGATGCTCAAATTGGCCCGTCGAGTCCGCTGTGAGACGAGTGGATGCCAAGGTGAGAGGGTGTCCGCTTTCGTCGCAGGCAACTTCGCCTTTAATGACGGGTGCAATGTCGATATGAACGTCTCTGTGAGGCGATCTGTACACCCAGTAGGCTCGCAAACGACCCGAGAGGTTGTGGTGGAATGTGTTGACCTCGTCGAGACTTCTGTTGAGCCATTGAGCTGAGCCGCCAGAGAGCATAGTGTCGGTTCGTTTGGGCGGGTGTGCGAAAGTATCGGAGCGACGAACAGCAGCGGAATGGTGTTCGGCTTCCCTGACGGCCTCGTTGGCAGCAGCAGAGTCAGTGGGAAAGGCGTTGAGGTTTTCCATGAGACGCACGAGCATCTGGTCATCTGCATTCTCGATGACCTTGCGGGCGATTCTGTCGGAAGCATGTTCGTGTTCATGCTGGTCGGGGTGCGACGGAGTAGATGGATTGTCGTCAATCTGTTGCGGCTCGTTGACAAAGGTGGCAGCAGGAGAAGAGTCGAGGATGGAGGAGCCGGGAGGCTGTGGTTGAATCTTGGGGAGGCCAGCGAGTTGTCGTGCCATCTGGTTGAAGATCCTCTGACTTCTAGTAGGTGCGTCGAGTGACTTGGCGACGAAGCCGTTGAGGGAGACGTGAAGCTCAATTTCGCCATCTTCGAGATCCTCGGGAGCATCTATGGTGGCCCAGCCTTGAGGATGACGGTCGCGAGCCACCTTGCGCTGAGCCCAGCCGGGTAGTAGAACGACGTTTTCGATACCGGCGCGACCTGACATGTCTCTGATGCGAGGCAAGGAGGCCGTGGAGGAGAATGGGCTGGATTGGCCTGCTCCGAGCTGTCTGTTCGAGTGGGCTGGCGAGGCGGAGGGGAGTTGGAGTTTTGCTCGTGCTGAGCCAGCGACGGCTTGCCAATCTCGAGTGGCGAGGTAGTCGACCCCGGAAGTAAGAAGAGAGCCGGCTCTGCTACGAATGCGAAAGCGGCTCATATTGGTAGGCTCCTGAGATGTGCGAGATGAATGCTGGTCATTTTGGTTCATGGAGGCGAGCTGCTGCGGATGCGCGAGTGAGCAGCATGCATCTCCTTTGGAGACGGAGGGGAGGTTATCTGCTGCCGTGCACCCCGAGGTAATGACAGCGATGAGAGGTAGCGGTGGTGGTCGAGAAGGGTGTCTCTCTCGGCTATCAAAATGCAGAGTGGGACAGACACCAAACAGCGCGAACTGCACAATGAACAAATCACGCTGAGCTGACTAAGCGGTACTTAAGCATCTGTGAGGCGGCGGCGACAAGCAAAAGATAAAATCGTCGTTGGCTGTCCCCACGTTTCTGCGTCCAGACAGACGATCTTCCAATCACAGAAAAGAAGAAAAATCAGAAAGTTGGATTATTTGCACATTCACACACACAGCACGAGTCAGATGGCGAGAGAGAGAGACACATGAGACCCTGAGCTGAGAAAAACAAGAAGAAAGAGACAAGATTCGGCGCTCCACTCTTTGCCGCCACTCGGCGCACGTTTTGGTGGGCAATTCGCGACGTTTCACAGACACACAGCTCGAACTTGGCACGAGAAAGGCAGAGCTTGTTCTTCTTGCTTCTCGACCACATACATCGCACCCACCTCGCATCCCCCTTTCACCGCCCTCCCTCAGCCTGCACAAGTAGACGAAGCGTCTTTCATACCTCGGTATCCAACCATCACTCTCTCCACCACAGTCGCTACGGTGCTCGGGTCACTGTTCTGATTCCATAGACACGTTGCACACACTCTCCTCCTCTTGACGTCGTCTTTCGATTCAGAATACTCCCTTCATCCCCGTCACTATCCACGCATCCTTTCAAACCATGGTCAACGGCACCGACTCTCCCCTCCCTCCCAAGGGTGATACCTCTTGGAAGATCACCAACAAGATCGCAAAGGCCGAAAAGGAAGGCCGCATCTGGTGGAGCTTCGAGTACTTTCCTCCTCGTACCGCCCAGGGCTTGACCAACCTCTATGACCGCATCGAGCGCATGGCCGACCTCGGCCCCGAGTTTGTCGACATCACCTGGAATGCCGGTGGTCGCACTTCCGACCTCACCGCTTCGCTAGTCAAGACCGTCCACACCTACATTGGTCTCGAGACGTGCATGCACCTCACTTGCACCAACATGCCCCGCGAGAAGATCGACACCGCTCTCAAGGAGGCCAAGGAATTCGGCTGCCGCAACATTCTCGCTCTTCGCGGCGACCCTCCTGCTGGTCAGTCCGAGTGGGAGCCTCATGCCGCCGGCTTCACCAGCGCCAAGCAGCTCGTCGAGTACATCCGCGAGAACTACGGCGACTACTTTGCCATCGCCGTCGCTGGCTTCCCCGAGGGTCATCCCGAGGCCGTCGACGGTCCCGAAAAGGAGCTTGAACGTCTCAAGGAAAAGATCGACGCCGGCGCCGACTTCATCTTCACCCAGATGTTCTACGACTTTGACATCTTTGCAAAGTGGGTCAAGGACGTGCGAGCCGCAGGCATCACCTGCCCCATCGTTCCCGGTGTCATGCCCATCCAGACCTACGGTGGCTTCCAGCGTGCCACGGCCCGTTTCGGCACCCTCGTTCCCCAGTACTTCCACGACGCCCTCGACCCGGTCAAGGACGACGACCAAAAGGTGCGAGACGTCGGCACTCGTCTCGTCGGCGAGATGTGCAAGAAGATCGTCGGCACTGGTCTCGGCATCAGCGGCCTGCACATCTACACCATGAACCTCGAAAAGGGCTCGCGCATGCTCCTCGACTACCTCGGCCTCACCCCCTCGGTCAACCAGGTCAGCCCGCTCCCGTGGACTCCCAGTCTCACGCCCAAGAGGCGTGAAGAGAAGATCCGTCCCATCTTCTGGGCCAACCGTGCCAAGAGCTACGTCAACCGTACCGAGACCTGGGACGAGTTCCCCAACGGTCGATGGGGTGACGCCCGCTCGCCCGCGTACGGTGATGTCGACGCCTACGGTGTCAAGCTGCGATATTCCAACGAAGAGGCCAAGGAGATGTGGGGCGCGCCCACTTCGCTTGAGGACGTCAAAGCCCTCTTCGAGAACTTCTGCGCGGGTCACGTCAAAGCCCTTCCGTGGTCCGAGACCCCCGTCGCACGCGAGACCTCGGTGATCAGCGACAAGCTCACCAAGATGAACCAGCTCGGCTTCCTCACCATCAACTCGCAGCCAGCCGTTGACGGTGCTCGCAGCGACGACAAGGTGCACGGCTGGGGCCCCAAGAACGGCTACGTCTACCAGAAGGCCTACCTCGAGTTCTTTGTCTCGCCCGAGGACCTCGACGCTCTCATTGCCAGAATCGAGGCCGACCCTCAGATCACGTACCACGCGGTCAACTCGCAGGGCGACATGCGCACCAACACCAACTCGGAGGCGCCCAATGCCGTCACCTGGGGCGTGTTCCCGCACTGCGAGATCATCCAGCCCACCATTGTCGAGTCCATCTCGTTCTTGGCCTGGAAGGACGAGGCGTACGAGATCGGCAGGAACTGGGCCAAGGTGTACGAGCCATCGTCGCCATCGCGCAAGTTCCTCGAGGACATGTTCAACAAGTACTTCCTCGTCAACGTGGTGCACAACGACTTCAAGGCTGCCGACTCGATCTTCGAACCATTCCTGAACGCGTCCAAGGCGACGACTGCCGTCAACGGCTCTCTGTCGGGTCTGGGTGCGACTGTCAGCGACGCAGCAGGGCGTGTAGCCAACTCGATCTCGTCGCTCACCAACGGCACCTCGAACGGCCATGCCTCGGCACCTGTGCCCGCAGCCTGAAGCGACCAGGCTTGCATTCCATCTCCTACTAAACCACGGCTAGCATCAACTGCGCGCCTTTGCTCGTCTTTGAGGCTTTTGACCTCTCAGACCTGACTGACCTTTTCTTCTTTGGCATTCAACCACAAGTTTCTTTTGTTTCTCTGTTCTGGACATTCTCGGGGCTTCTCAACGCAACGTCACGCACTTCTCTTTCTCTTGCTTTCAACAACGCATCTTTGCTCTCTCAGATACCTGCTTCCCAGCCGCATTTCTCATCTTGACCATCATCATCAACACCAACCGCACGCTACGCTTTGGTTCGCACGTTTTCCACACACATGTTTCTTATCTGCTTGTACGACTAGTTCAACCTTGTCTCGTCTCTAATGCTGTTCAACATCCGCACGACCCATACAATCAGACAAGACTATACACTACAACCTGGCGCGTGCCATTCAGAATGCAAGTGCCGCAATGATCCAATCGGGTCTCAGATCGGGACACCGATCTGTTGCAGATCAACTCCACACTGTGGGCGTGTGAGCGTGTCGCCTTTTTTTCGTTGCTCGAGGCAGCTCAGCGCGCAGCGAGAGTCGGATAACGCTAAAAAGGGCGAAATGCACGGCACGGCTGAGTGTGAGTGAATGCGCATTGACTTTGTCTCAATTTGGCGCTGCGCAGTCAGTCGACCCTTTCATCACGTCCATTCCACTCGTCTTTGTTCTTTGACTCCATCGTCCACCACACGGCCTTCAAGTCTATCGAAGCAGCCCATACAGCAGCATTGGACAACCCTCGCTTCTCAGCCTAGCCTTTCAACCTCCACCTCTCGACTCTCTTTCGCTCACGATCAGCTGCAAACATGGTCAGCCTCACCACCTCGGACAGCGAGCAGTTCACCGTCGACCGCGACGTCGCCGAGCGATCCGTCCTCATTAAGCAGATGCTCGAAGGTTCGTATTCCGAGGAGCTCTTGCAGCACTGCTTACAAGCTGCTTGTCATGACGCACAAGGATGAACCTCGCAATCGACCAGCTGACCAACCCGTATGCGACTCTTTTTTCTCTTCCTGCCGACAGACATCGGAGACACTGACCAGCCCATCCCGCTGCCCAACGTCTCTTCCAATGTGCTCAAGAAGGTGAGCTCAGTGCGGCTCAGCGCTGGTTCAAGGATCAAGTTCAAGGTTCTGTTTCTAACTCCCCGCACTTCTGCATCACCCAGGTTCTCGAGTACTGCTCTCACCACCGCAGCGACCCTCCCGCCCCCGCCGACGACGCCGAAGAGTCGCGCAGACGCACCACCGACATCTCGGACTGGGACGCAAAGTTCATCCAGGTCGACCAGGAGATGCTCTTCGAGATCATCCTCGCTGCCAACTACCTCGACATCAAGCCCCTCCTCGACGTCGGCTGCAAGACTGTGTAAGTGTTGAATTCTTCCTGTCCTCCCAATTTTGAGCTTGACCATCCTGACGATTTCAACTCCTCACAGCGCCAACATGATCAAGGGCAAGACACCTGAGGAGATTCGAAAGCTCTTCAACATCCAGAACGACTTTTCACCAGAGGAGGAGGCACAGATCCGAAAGGAGAACGTAAGTACTCGCGTCTAGAAGTCGCGACCTTTAACGTTTACGCTTTCCGCCGTCAACGTCAACGTTGCCGAATCCTCGATGCTTACGCCCACTTCCTCTTATCCTCTTTGCCTCGTAAACAGGAATGGGCCGAGGACCGTTGATCGACCCGATTCGTCAAGCTTGCTGTGTACGATACGCCTCGAATCTGCGCAAAGAAGAAAGTGTCCGATGCGATTGCCCTTGATCAAGAACTCGTTCTGGATTCTGCGTGTGTGCGCGTGGACTCATGATCCTGCAGCTCGCAGATCACTCTCGGACACAGCGATTCACCCACCTGATGAGGTCTGTGACACGCCGATTGTCCGCTTCATGGTGTCACAGAGCTAATCACCTGACAACCACGACAACCGCGCATTACGCCTTGGCGCTCCCCGTCTGCTAACGGAATGACTAGATGTTGACACTTTTGGCTCTCTGACAGCTCTTTCTCGTACAAACACCGTTCTTCTCCATCACAATGCTTTCGTTCCCTGGGACACAAGGTTCTGAGTCTTTAGCCAAGCTCATACTTCCTCTACGGCCTGATCAATCTGCTCGTCGTCAGCCTCCTTCAACATGCGCTTCGCAGTTTCCGCTCAAATACACGGTGTTTTGATACAAAAGGACCTCAATGTCCGCTCAAGATCGTGTCACACCTCCCTGATCAGCTCTCTCTGTCGATGAGCGAGCTGCTGTATAAACCAGCCACCCTCTTATACCGCTCTTCTTCATGGATGCAGGTCGCTCCGAGCTCTATCAAGCCCGCTTTCCGCTGCTAATGACTCCACGGGCGGAGCAACCTATCGCTGCGGTCCGTAGGACCGAGATGCTGCTACCGATCGACCTATATCACACCCCTTCCCCAAGGCCGCTCAACAACGCAGGCGCTTCCGCATCGACGAGCGCCTCGGTTTCCAGTCCTACCGTCAAGCAGAAGCGGGCGAGTCGAGCTTGCGATGTATGCCGTACGTCGTTGTCGAGTGGCTCCTTCATCGGCAGGTCAAGAATGCTGAACGCTCTCATTCCTGTTTCCGTTGTATCTCCGCAAACGACAGGTAACAGCCATCGCAAATGTCCAGGACCCGCACCCGGCTCAGAGGCCTGTGAACGATGCATCAAACAGCTCAAGGTGTGCACTTGGATCGAGCACAGGAACCGTGTGGCTCGTCAAGCTGCGAGATCCGCATCGCCCAAAACATCCGCATCGCCCAAGACGCCAAAACGCAGGAAGATCTCAATCCGACGATCCAAATCGATTCCATCGCCGCTGCCTTCCAACCCGCAGGTGGAGCTTCCGCTGCTCGATGAGTCTGGACCATCGTCTTCTTCGCCTTTGTCCTCGAGCGACGAGGAACAGGAGCCTACTACCCCGGCCGAGTCGCATCTGCCCCTAGCATTCTCGACGTCCAACGATGCATGGCCTGTCCAACAAAGCGGATCGTTTGTTCAACAGTTCCCTCCAGAGCCATCAGTGCCATTTCAAGAGGTCTTCCGACCGCAGCCAGTCCAGGTAGAGACGCTGCCCGAATGGTACATGGACTGCATGGCGGTAGCCAACAAACACGACCTCCTTCTCTTTCCCATGCCGCTCGAATCCTGGGAGGAGCGACAGCTGCGTTTCGATGGCGCTCGTCCCTCGGATGTCGGGCTGCGATGCATTGCGCCTAGCTACGTAGATCCGCCGCCGACGAAGAGAGAGGCGATGGACATGCTCGATCTGCTCTTGCTCGAGATGCGCACGTTTCCCGATGCGGCTTCGACTCTTGAGCCTCCAGTCCGCTCTGCTTTCTTTTCCGCTCACAGAGGGGTGGAAGCGGCTTCTTCGTCGGATGAGGAGTCCAGCATGCCCGTCAATCTGAGTGGATCCTCTCCGGTTGAAGCCACTGGCGGCGTTGAGCCATCCGCTTCTCATCCCGCTCCCCGCGCCCAAACGCAACAACAAAGCATCGACATCATCCTCGACGACAACGACGAACGGTCCGAACCAGAACCCGACTTCTCGTTCGACTTTGCCTTGGACACATCCGACTTGTCTCAATCCCACACCGAGCCATATCGACACAAAGAGGAACCCGACCGCTTCGACCCCTTCCTCTTCTCGCCCTGCCAGTGCTACGCGACTCCGGGAGCGCCACCAACCTCGTCGCCCTTGATCAGCGTGGCCAGCGTCAACGAGTCTTGCGACGAGATGCAGGTCAAGGACGAACAAGCGTCGTGGGACGAGTGCATGCCAACTTCGCTCGACGATGCTTCGCTCGACGCGATGCTGGACGATTGGCTGCACATCGATCAGGTGGCTTTGGTCGATTGAGCCTCATGTGACGTTGCGGGTCGTTAGAAAAGAGCAATCTCATCTGTGAAGAAGTCCTTGTTTGTATTGCGATGAAAGTTCGTATGGTGTGTGTGATGCGGACAGCGCATCAGTCGTCGTCTTCGTCCATGGCTGCTGCGGAGCCACGGGGCTGATCGTCAGCTGGAGCAGCGGCGGAGCGTCGACTGCGCGAGCGGCGTCCACCAGCTTCAGCATCCTGGTCGAGATCTTCGCCTGCTTCACCAGCTTCCGCACGCAGGGCTGCAAGCTCCTCGTCTCCGTCGACTGTGCCGTCCTCGTCGTCGCTGGCGTCTTCTTCATCGTCGTCATCGGAACCGTCGTCCTCGCCGTCATCGTTGGCCTGCTCATCAGCCTCGTCGTCCTGCTCGTGGTCGACGGCATCGACATCGGCGCTGGCATCGGCAGTTGCCTCTCGTTGCTGGACATCGTCATGCTGATTGCCCACATCGCCATTGGCTGCGACCTCGGCATCGTCGTACTCGGCCAGAGCCTCTTCGATCTCCTCCTCCTCCTCGTACGGCTCGAGCTCTCCAACATCGTCGACCTGGCTGCGGAGATGGAGCCTGCGCAGCTGCTCCCTGTCGTGGAGCTCGCGGTTGGACATGACGATAGCATCCCACTTGCCCGGATACCTTCGGTCGCGGTTGCGGAGCTTCTCGTTGTTGGCAAAGCGAGATCGCCAGACACGGAGGGTGAAGCGCATGCCGACCTTGTGGTAGTAGGCGCGTGCGCGTGGGCGGGACTCGCTGGTGATGCCTTGGCCTTCGGGCTGCTCGCTGCGCTCCTTGCCTTTGGTGGCGGCGGAGCGTCTGGATCGCTTCTGGCGTTCGAACTGGGACTGCGGAGGCAAGGTGGAGTTGAGCTGGCTGGAAGCGGCGTCATCGGCGTCGTCGGCGTCATCGTCGTCGCCAAAGAGGTCGTCATCTTCGTCGTCCGCGTTGGCAGGAGCAGACTTGACACCCTTGATGGGGTCGACGTCGGCGTCTGGGTCTGCGTCTGGGATGCCGTCGTCGAGGGTGAGGAGCAGCACGTCGTGCGCGCTCTCTGTGGTGTCTTTGGGCACATAGTCACGCGAGAGCTTGAAGGGGGTGGCGTAGTCTTTCTTGAGCAGTTTGGGCTCGGGTTGATTCTCGTCGTCGTCCTCGAATTCGGGAGGGACGGGGAACTTGCCCGTCCTCCTCCTCTTGCGCAGCCTGCGCGCGTTGTTCTCCTCGATGTCACGGTTGTCGATGAGCGTCATGGGCGCTTCGGGGTCTTCGGAAATCTCTTCACCTGCAGGGAGGTAGTAAGAGACACGCTGCTCTCCGTCCTGAGCGCTGATAGGGCGGAAGAGAGCGACATCGAGACGAGGATCGGGCTGAGGAACGCCGTTGATGATGCGACCCGGGTGGTCGATGAAGCGCACCACCTGGTAGTCTGTCGCCCAGGTTTCGGGATCTGGGAGGAAGTCGAAGACCTGCACCGCCTTGACGCCCTTCTTGTGCGGATGAACGAGGCTGGCCAAGGGTTTCTGGGCATCGGTGAAGGATTTCTCGATCTTGGCGAGCTGCGCCTCTCTGGAAACGTCGATGCGCTCTGTGACTTTGGGTTTCTGGACCTGTTGCTGGGCGTTCCTCTGCTGTGCGCTGAGATACTCTGTCCTTCGGAGCCAGGTGACGTCGTCGGCTGCGAGGGTGGCCTTTGCGCCTGGACCGAGGGACTGGGTGTGACGCTGCTGGATGGCGGCTTGCAGGGAAGCTTGGGAGGCGGGATCGTCGGTAGCTTTCAAGGACGTGATGAGTCCGATGGCACCTGAAGCCGAGTTGGAGGAAGCTGTGGGAGGAAGGTTGGATGCAAAGTCCTGAAGGAGAAAGGCGTCTGCATCGTCGAGGTCTTCGGCATCGAGCTGAGCGGTGGGGGCAACAACGACTTCGGAGAGATCGCCTTCCCACAAGTTTTGGAAGTTGGCGAGATCGATGGGCATACCGGCATGGACATCGACGGCCATCGGGATGGGCTGCTGGCTGGCGAGACGGTCTGCAAAGTGTGGATTCGCATATCTGGACGGCTCTGTGGGGATCTTGACGAGCTTTGGTGGGTAAGGAGGGACGGGGATGGGGTTTGGATACCTGACGCGGTCGATGAGCTCACGTTTGGAACGCGAGCTGGAAGCTGAGGAGCTGCCACCGGAAGCGGCACCGGTACCGTTTGAGTACGACATGTCTGCGAGGAGGTCAGCCTTGAGGCATACAGAGTGTGTGTATGAGGTGGTCGTAGAGAAGAAGGTCGGTCGGTCGGTGAATTGGCGCAGATTGACGTTTCCTCCAAGAAGAATTCGCCCAAAATGCGCTTTCCGTGCGCTGTTTCGCTGCTTCCTTGACGCGTCGATTCGGAGCCGAGATTTTTGGGATGGAGCAAATGACGGCGTAACATTGGCGAGAAAAGCGCGCGTCATGCGAGGTGGAGATGCGCCGCGCCGCTTGGAAACGTGCCTTTCTGCCCCTGAGATGCCCTTGGCTTTTTTACCACAAAAAAGTGACTTGGGCGAAAGGGTCGTCGAGTGTGGGTGGGTGTGCGTGGTGGTCTGTGGGCAAAATGCGAGCGAGCTAAAATGAAATCATGTTTTTGCGGCGAGCCCGACGGGCTGGGATGCTGAGCATGGCTGATTTTTGGGTCATGTTCACACGCTCGTCAGTCAGCTTTTAGCACTTTTCTGCTATCGTATCACACACCACTTCGGCGCTTCCACTGCCTTTGCTCATCGCCATCCATCGTCGTCCTGGCTTTGGTCGCAAGCTCAGCTCAGCTCAGCTCGGCTTGCAATCACCACCACAGCCTCCAGAGAGCGAGACGACGACGACGACGCGACTCTCTTTGGCGATGCTGTCGTCATCCCTGCACATCCGTCCACGCCATCGACTTCGGCACCCTTGATCACTTTAGCTTGATTCCACGAATGCTCGGCGCTCTTTAACCTTCAAGAGCTGCCTCGCATCGCTGAAAGAGAGAGAATCATGTCGACGACCACTACCAAACACAGCGCAGGCAGCTATGCCAAATCCTTCCTCGATTCGCTCTTTGCCACAAAGAATGGTTCGCTCAACCATCCACAGTCCTTCTCCTCCAGCTCGACTACCGCCACCGCCAACACAACCACATCATCCGCCTCGTCGTCTGTCGCAACCTCGATTGGCGTAGCTCCACTCCTCACCGCTGCTTTCAAGCCCCACAAGCCATCGTCCCTGTCATCGTCTGCATCCGCCTCCGCCTCGGAGGATGGCACTGCAGACAGGGACAACTCCGGCTACGACGCCTACCTTCCATCCACCCTGCTGTCACAGCCAGACTATGCCGAAGAGAATGCCAACAACATCGACATCGACGACGACGATGACGCCTCATCCATGGCCACTTCTCCGCCCCTCTCTTCCTCGTTCAAGGCGCAGCAGCTTTCGCTCCAGGCACTCTCCCACCACCGCACCTTTTCCTCGTCCAGCAGCCGCAGAACCTCTACCTCGGCTCCATCCCCGGACTACACCGCAGACATCCTCGCCATGCTCAACGATCAGCATCTCGACGAGGAGGAGCGCATCGACAAGGTCAGAGCTACGCTCGCCAACGCGCTCCATGCCATCGAGGGCGTCCCCTCGCCCTCCGCACGCATCGACAATCTCGTACTCGATCTCATGCACCGTCATCGCGAGGACGTCCAGCCCACGGGTGTCCAATTCTCATCCAATCCCAACCATTCGCCTGTTCGCCGTCCTGCCAGCATCCGCTCTTTCTCCACCTCGCGTCCATGGACCCCGACCAGGCCCTCCTTTTCGCCTGCCGCGTCGTTTGCTGGAACTCCTACAGACCTCACGCCTCCCGCTTTTGGCATCGTACAGCGCCCCACCTCTCCGCATATAGGTTCCAGCGCATTGGCCTCTCTCACCTCCACCACCAGTCCCGTCTGGTCCTCTACCAGTGTCAACACAGCCGCTAGCCCTCGGCCGTATCCGGGCGTCATCGGCTCCGGCTCACCACGCGCCTCACCCAAGCCATGGAATCGCACCCTCTCCAATCTCTCGACGACCAGTCTCACCTCCTCCAATGGTGCTGCCGCTAGCGCCGCCTCGCCCATGTCCTCGCTGCCTCCAGGCGTCATTGGCAACGCAGCCAGCCGACCTGCCTCTCCGTCGCCCTTTGGCTCGCCTAAGCTCAACATCGCAGCTACCGAGTTCAAGCCACGCACAGGCTCTTCCTCCACATCTGCAGCTGCACCTGCGTTCACGCCAACTCGTCCAGCGCCCCACCTCGTGCACCGCCCCAGCTCCAATGCCAGCAGCACCAACTTGGCCTTGGCAAACAAGAGTCATGCCGGTGCAGGCGACGATGACGACGACGAGTTTTCGCCCTTTGGCACCATCAAGCCTGCGCAGCAGCAGCCTCTCAGCTATGCCGGCTTCACCACCTACGATCCTGATGCCGGCTGGACTTCGGCGCATTCAGGCGGTCATGTCGACCCGTACAAGAGCAGCTGGCCCGATTCTAGTGCCGGCCCTGCATTCGGTCCCACGGAGGGCGATGCGCCGGGCCCGGAGCCAACAGCGCCGCTCACGCCATTCGACATGCTCTACTCGATCCTCGTCACCGGCACCAAAGCTGGCTCGTCCGAATGGAGCCCGGAACAGGTCGACGAGGCGCTCGTCATGCACAACTACGACGTCGAAAAGACGTTGAATGCCATCTGGGAGAACGACGGCAAGCCGTTGGGTGACGGAACGCGCTCGCTGCTGTCTAGCGGCCATTCTGCCCCTCGCATGCTTCCTGGAGCAGCAGCGATCAGCTCGCCCCGTTTCGCGCCCGCTCAGCTGCCCGCCACCGCCGGTGTCAAGGCCGGGGTCAACATCATGTCCAGGGAGGCTCTCGGCCTTTCTGCGGCTCGTGGCCAGCGTCCTGCTCTCTCCAGGTCCGGCTCCTCGCAGCTCACTCCGAGATCCGAAGCAGGAGCAGCACAGACCGCATCCGGCGCCGGCGCCAACCGCGTCTGTCGATACTACCTGGCGGGCGAATGTCGGCGAAGCGACTGCCGCTTCTCGCACGATCTGGACAACCGAGCCGTGTGTCGATACTGGCTCAAGGGCCACTGCGCCCACAATCCGTGCAACTTCCTGCACGACTATGACGCGCTCAACCAGCTCGCCACGGGCATCGTGTCGGGTCTGCACGTCAGCGACGCCGGCACTCAGCAGCAGGCAGCGGGGATGTCTGAGGGCGGCGATGTATGGGGAGCCGCGGGCGCCTCAACTGGAGCCAAGGACGACTTTCCCGAACTCGGTGCAGGAGGCAAGGATGCATCCTCCAAGACGTCGTACGCTGCCACGCTGGGCGGAGGCGCGGATCCGTCTAGAAACAGATGGGCTTCCACCGTGCAGAAGAGGGCGCCGGCGGATGCTGCGACCAAGGCGCAGGGCGACAACCAGGGTGTCATCAGCATCCATTCCAAAGCGGCTCCCATACGCTCACAGCCCGGCTTGAGCGCATTGGACAACAAGCCAACTGGCAAAGGCACTGGTGCGGGCCCGCGCGCCTCAGCACGGCTGCCTCTGCGCCCTTCCGCCCTGCTGCCGACGCTGCTGACGGGAAGCAGCGCAGCCGAGACGTACGAGACGCACCGGGGCGACGCGCTCGTGCTGGCAGAGCAACGCAACAAGCTGCTCGCGCGAGCTTCGGATGCGTATCGTCGAGGCGATGTTGCTTCAGCCAAGAAGTACAGCAAAGAGGCGTCGTTGCTCAACCACCAGTACGAGGACGAGTCGCGCACCGCGGCGCACGCGATCATCAAGGAGCGCATGCGCGAGCTGCGCTCGCGTCTCAAGGATCCGAATGCGTCGGGCTCCAACGCGTCGTGCCAGAGCAACGAAGCGGGAGCACGAGCCCTGCGCGGCAAGGTCGTGGGCAGCGGACTCGGGCTATGCCTCGGCGTCGTGCGCCCGGGATCGCTTCAGGGCAGCCAAGCCTCGTCCATCACGGCTAACCTGTCCGTGGACGAGCGCACAGAGTGTCTGCTGGATCTGCACGGCCTGCACGCAAAGGAGGCAGTCGAGCTGACCGAGGAGTTCTTGCTCGGGTTGGAGACCGAGGGGCTGCAAGGACTGGCGTACCTGGCGATCGGCAAGGCGAAGCACAGCAGCAAGGAGACGGACAAGAGGCGCGTCAAGGTGGCCGAGTTCATCAGGCAGTTTCTCAGCAGCTATTCGTATCCGTTTGCCGAGAGCGATGGGGTGCTTGTCGTGGATCATCTGACACACTGTTGACGAGGCATGTAAAGTACAATCAATAGGAAAGCATGAAAGCATCAGTGGGAGTGTGTGTGTACGTGCTGAGGATGATCGTGTGAGCAGCTGCAGCGAGTGAGCATTCCTGATGGTCGATAGAAAACGTTGATGGCGAGCTCGTTGAGGAAAGCCTCGGATTTCGGCGTTACCCATTTTTATTTTTATTTTTTTTGCATTCAGCATTTCTTCCTCCACTCGATTCTTCTTCTCAACCTCAACACCTCCCTCTTTCTGGACTGTCTCAACCTGCTACCTTCCTCCTACTACACCATCGACCTCTGCATGGCACACTCGCGAACAGCGCTACGACTGATCGACCGACTCGCCCACACCACGGTACGATCGCTGTCTACGACGCGTTGCCTTGCTCGCGCCGACACACTATCGCGAATCTGGCAGCGCAAGATGGAGGCCAAGGAGCGCTATCGCGACTGGACCAAGGAGTCACTCCTCTCGCGCATCGCCGAGCTCGAGGCGCAGACGACGTCGCTGCGCGCAGCACAGGCGAAGATCGACACGGATGCGCACGTCGCTCGGCTCAACGCCACACAGCACGACGACGGGAATGGGCAGGCGGTAAAGAAAAAGGGCGGGGCGGGCAAGAAGGAGAAGAAGCCCAAGGAGCTCGATTTTGCTTCTGCGCCGTGTCGCAAGATCGCGCTCCGCTTTTCGTACGATGGCGCGGGGTATTCGGGCTTAGCTGCGCAGAACGCTGTTGCGGGCGGAGGCGCGGGGAGCACGCTGCCGACCGTCGAGGGCGTGTTGTGGGATGCACTGTGTACAGCGCGGCTGGTGGATCCGGCGCTGGGGATGGACGGGGCGGGGTTCAGTCGGTGCGGGAGGACGGACCGGGGCGTTTCGGCTGCGGGACAGGTCGTGGCGCTCTGGGTGCGCAGTAAGAAGCTCAACCAGTGGTCGGAACGCTTGGAGCAGCAGGAGCAGTTCTCGCCCTCGCTCGCCGCCAAGCCGTCGCCAGAAGAGTGGCAAGCACTGCAGGCGCGACGCGAAGCAAAACTGGAAGATGCGGAACTGCCGTACGTGTCCATCCTCAACCGCATCCTCCCGCCGTCGATCCGGATCCAGGCATGGTCGCCGGTCAGGAGCAACTTCTCGTCGAGATTCGACTGCACGTATCGGCACTACAAGTACTTCTTCTCCTCTGGTCCACCGTCGATCTTCTACCCACCTTCCTCTTCGTCAACTGCTTCAGTAAGCGCAGGGATGCCGTCGCAAGACGCCGGCGCAACGCGGCTCGACATCGGGCGCATGCGCGACGCCGCACGCCGGCTGCTCGGCGAGCACGACTTCCGCAACCTGTGCAAGGTCGACGCGTCCAAGCAGATCACCAACTACCGCCGGCGCATCGACGGCGTCTCGATCGACCGCGTGTCCGCTCACTGGCCGTCCGCACACCACCCCGTCCCGGACGACGCTGTCGACGGCAAGGATACAGAGCACATGTACGTGCTCAACCTGCGCGGCACAGCGTTCCTGTACCACCAGGTGCGCAACATCATGGCGATCCTGTTCCTCGTCGGCGCGCGGCTGGAGCATCCGTCGGTGGTCGAGGAGCTGATGAACACCGAGGCGGGGCAGATCGCCGCGGACCGCGTCAGGATGCGGCTCGCTGCGCAGAGCGTTCCGCGGGATACGGCCAACTCGCCCGCAACCGCGCTCAAGTGGTGGCTGCCAGTCAACGCGACCACCTCCACCACGGCGCACGAATCCCCGCAAGGACTGCCCATGTGGATGCACACTGCGCTCCACACCACCCCTGCGGACTTTGCCGCCACGGACGCGGCGCTCGAGGTGTACGCGACCAAGCCGAACTACGAGATGGCGGCGGACCGGCCGCTGGTGCTGTGGGAGTGCGGCTTCCTGCCGTCGGACATCGCGTGGCGCGCGGGCGCGTACGACGGCGCACTCGCCGCCATCACCCCGCCCGAACACTCCGACAACGTGGGCACGGCGAGCAGTGCGCTGCTGCGCATGCACAAGATCTGGACGCAGCACGCCGTGTCGACCGAGCTCAGCCGCCACTTTGTGCTCGCCTCGCCGAGCGCGCATACGGGGACGTTGGCGTGCCGCACGCGCTTTGAGGACGCGTGCTTCCCCTGCTTGCCCGCTGTTCAGGAGGAGGAGGGGGAGGAGGAGGGGGAGGGTGGGGTGAGTGGCGTGATTCCGCTCGGCAACGGCACGGGCAGGGGCGCGGCCAACTATGTCCCGCTCAAGCAGAGGCCGAGAGAGGAGCCGTACGAGGTGAAGAATGCGAGGTGGGCCGAGACGACGGGCAGGCGGCGCGCGGAGAGGAAGGCGCTTGCCCAGCCCATGGAGCAGCAGCAGGTCGGGGAGGACGAGTAGAGCAGAAAAGGGATCGTGATTGACAATGACGAGGCTCCTTTTTCTCATTGATGGATGTGTTGTGCGACGGGTGATGGCTGAGTCTCAAACACTCTTCACACGATGAATCACACGATGAACGACGACTTGTCAAGCAAGCACGACGCACACAGAAATGAGAGCGGTGAGACGCGTTGAGAATGCCTCTGCCAAAAGTGGATTGACAAGAAAGACGCACAGCCACGGCTGCGTGCGCCTCAGAACCGAATCGGACCCTTGACACGCGGGAACGGCACGACATCCTTGACACTCGCCGTACCGCTCACCCACGCCAGCAGCCTCTCCAAGCCCAGTCCAAACCCAGCATGCTCCACACTGCCTCCAAACCGCTTGAGATCCTCGAGATACCAGCCCAACCTGTCCGTCCCTCCAACACCGTCGTCGCCCAGGTCACGCAGGTTCTGCGCCAGGCACGCGGGGCGGTGTTCGCGCACCGAGCCGCCGACGAGCTCGCCGAGCGCCGGGATGAGCAGGTCGAAGCACTCGACGAGCGTGCGGTCGGATGAGAGCGAGGAGCGCTGCATGTAGAACGCCTTTTGGTGGAGCGGGTAGTGCGTGACGAAGACGGGGCCGAGGCGCGCGGCGAGCCAGCGCTCGTGTTCGCTCGCGAGGCCGTGGTCGGCGTGGGGTGCGACGGCGAAGGTGCCTGTGGGTGCGTGCGCGAGCAGTTCGAAGGCGTGTGCGTACGTGATGCGCTTCCACGCCTCTCCGTCGACCACCTGGCGCAACATGTCCAAATGCCCGCTGTCCGCCAACAGCTCCATATCCTCGTCCCCCGCCAACGCCGCGCGCATCCCCGCGCGCACCATCCCCTCGGTCACATCCAGGATCCCGTCCAAGCGCGCAAAGTACATCTCGACCTCCAGCATCCAGAACTCGGCCAGGTGTCGGTTCGTCGCGCTCCCCTCGGCCCTAAACGCAGGATTGCACGTCCACACCCGCCCGAGCCCCAACCCTGCCGCCTCGAGATGCAGCTGCGACGACACGGTCAGGTACGCGGGCGCGCCGGCCCAGAACGACGCCAGCGGCTGCGCGCCGCGCACATCGCTGTCCGCGACCACCTGGAACACCTCGCCGGCGCCCTCGCAGTCGCTGCTCGTCAGGATGGGACATGCGATCTTCACAAAATCGTGGCTCGTCAGGAACGCGCCCATGCCGTGTTCGAGGCGCTGGCGCGTGCGTGCGACGGCAGCGTAGCGCGGTAGCCGGCCGAGGAGGTGCGGGTGCCGACGCTCCGAGAGTGAGGCCGCGTAGCCGCCCTGCTCGACGGCGGTGCTGTTGTGCTGCATCTGCACCGCGGCGAGCGGGTAGCTGAGGTCGCAGGCGGAAAGCACTTGGACCGAGGACACGTCCAGCTCGACGTCTTGTCCGCGCTTGGTTCCGCGGCCCGGTTTCAGGTGGCCTGTGAGGCGCACTGCTGTGCCGACAGTGAGGCCGGCCAGACGGTCGATCTCGGACGAGGGCGAGTCCTTGGAGCTGCGGACGACGGCTTGGAGCGAACGGGATCCGCTGAGCGAGCCGTCGGAGAGCTCGAGGAACGTGATGGATTTCTGCTTGCGCGTGGAGCGGAGCCAGCCTTGGACATCGACGGGGACGGGGTCGGTGGAGCCGGATTGAAAGGTGCGTTGCACGCGTGCAAGCAGCTGGTCGAGGCTTTCCGGTACCACGGCAGCGGGTGTAACAGCAGTAGCAGCAGCAGCGGACGGTGGCGAGGCAGCACGTCTAGCGACGGTGGTGGAGAAGCTTCTGCTCGAACTGCCGAACTTGGCACCTGCGCTACCTGCGCCAGCGCCGTTGTTGCGCTTGCGGTTGCTCAGGTTCTCTCCGAACATGTCCCTCTTGGTCCTCGGTCTTGACGGTGTCGACGCAGCGGCGGCCAGGGCACCGCCAAACGACGACGACGAAGCTTCCTCCCAGGGCTTGGGCTTTGTTGATTTGCCAACCTCGAGCTCGCGCCAGATGCCTTCGATGTCGTACGTAAAGCGCGCCTGTTCAGTCATGACGTGGACCATGCACCAATCGGCATCGACGAGGCACCAGTTGCCGTCGCCCTTTTTGCCGCCGGTCTTGCTCTTGCTCGTGACGCCAAGCGCGGAGGCGTCGGATGCAGACATGACGAGCCCTTCGTATCGGACCGGTTGGATGCCGGGCGTGTTATCCTCCTCTTCCAGTCCGTCGAAAAGGTCGTCTTCCTCGATGGCGGGCGATTCGCCGTCCTGCACAAGCTCGCTCTGTTCCTCCTGCAGCCGGCGGATCTCGGCGAGTTCGGAGGATTCGCGCTCTGCAGCCCGTTCGGCTGCTCTTCGGTCCTGCCTGCTTCGCACCTCGCCCGAGACGGCCCACTTGCCGGAGCGGAGGATGCGGCGGATGCTTTCGGTGGCGACGCGGAAGCGGTTGCTGAGCTCCACAACGTCGAACTGTTCTGGGTCGGACGAGTGGAGCAGACGGATGCCCTCCTGCGCTTCTCTCGAGAGGATCTTGGGCGGCCTCCAGCCGTCGGGGAATTTCTTCTGGAGTGCGATCCGGTGGACGGCCCAGTCCGGGAGGCTCTTGCCGAGCTCGTGTTCGATCCGAGACATGCCCTTGGGCCGAGGTGACGCTGCTGGCGTAGCTGGTTTGGGTGCTGTTGTCGGCTTGTTGGTGTATCGTGGTGCAGACGGACCTGGTCCCAGGAACTCGTCCAGGTCGAACTCGGGTTCCATCGCCGGGGGTCGCTGATGCTTGAGGAAGCGGCCGACATCGAGGGCGACTCGACGAACACTGCCGGCAGCGCTGCTCCTGACTTGGACCACGACGATCCAGTCGTTGGTACCGTATGCGTCGGAGCTGGGATCCTTGGAGAGCGATGCGGGGTGGATGAGGGTGATGGGTGTGAGCTGGTCTTCTTCTTCGCTGGGTCTGGCTATCAAGTTGGCAGAGGGACCGGTGAGGAGGTGCGACTTGAGTTTGGCGATGGCGTTGGGTTCGTCTACCTTGGGTGTGAGCGGGATGTATGAGAAGGTAGACGTTGACGCGGTGTCTGGAAGTGTCGCTGCTGGAAGGTCAGACTGGGCATCTTGCGGTGGTGCGTCTATTGTTTCTGTCTGCAGGAACCACGGGATGGCGGGATCGGTGCCGCTGAGCTCGTCGCTGATGTTGCTCGCGGGGGCGGTGCTGAAAGGCCCTTCAGCATCTTCGTCTTGCTGTACTGAGCGACGTGGTAGCTGGCGTGGCAGGGCTGTGGCTGATGAAGAGGTGAGCAGACGCACACGTGCTCCCGAATGGCTTGTTGGAGGTGCGCTGCGCGGTTGGACATGGAAGGCCGAACACGATGCCGTAGCTGCCTGGCAGGCTGCAGGTGCAGCAATAGTGGTGGATGCCCGTGCGGCAGACCATCGTGAAGCTCGTGCGAGCATTCTGTCGAGGGTTCAAGGCCGGGATAGCGACGAAGATGGTGAGAAGAAGAAGAACGTCGAGCAAAAGAGCAAGAAAACGCTGAGTTTATTCTTTGATTTTTTTGGACATTTTTACTCCACTTTTTCTTCCGGATTTTCTTCTTTTTTTGTTCATGCTTAGTCAGCATTACCTTTTGTGAAGAAACGGATTCCGTGCGACAAGCCTTTCGAGATTGGAAATGGGACGGCGCTGCCAACAGCCAGGATTGCCAATTTGAGATTTCTCTCGTCGTCGTCGACCTCTAGACAACCCTCATCCTCATCGGTCGCTTCACCTACCTCCCCTGTTCTTCACACAAGATGCCCGTCAAGCAACTCGACACGCCATACCCGGTGATCGACGCGGATCCGCACTTTTCGCGCGTGGTGCGCAGCTTCCGCAGCTCGGACTACGCTGCCATGGCTGGAGCGACGGCTGCGTTCCCGTCGGCCATCTACCTGATGGAGATGTTCGACCCAACACGACCCAAGCGCGGACTGGGCAGTGCTCTGCGTCTGTCGACGTTCCTGGGACTGTGCGGTGGATTCCTGTTTGCATACCAGAGGTCATCGTTCCGCTTCTGGGGCTGGAAGGAGAACGAGCTGGAGCAGCAGGCCCACCAGGCTGCCATCGACGCGGGCATCAAGCCTCCCGGCACGGATCCTAGCAAGAGCGACCTCACGCCATACATGCAGGGTGTCGCGCACAGGAACAGCGCCTTTTCGCAGTTGAAGTTCAGTAAGTTTAGCGCATGCCAAGGCTGTCGGGGCTGTCGCCGCAACGTTGCATCTGAATCGGGACCATCTGCTGACTTGTACTCTGCTTACAAACACAGGCACGCTTCCTTGGTTCAACCTGGTCGACCACCCATACCACGGCGGCAACAACTCGCAGGAGTCGTCGTAAAGGTTCTGTTTGTGACCCAACAACATGTCTTGTGGTCAGTGTGCTTCCTCCTCGATATCGCAATGACAAGCCGAATAAAGCCTGTCTTGGGAGAGTGGTGCATGGTGTAGCCGCGATGCGAAAGAAGGGTTCTGGTCATATGGATGAGCCGACGAGAGGAACTTGCTCCGACGGACTGAGTGTCGGCTCCTCCGCAAAAGTGCTGCTGAGTGGTGACTGCGACGGATCGACCGAGCGGAGCTTGTGGCTTCACACGCTTGTCCATCGTCTGTCGGCTTTCTCCCGAATCCGAACCTTGGCTCTTTGCTCAAAACGAGAGCAGGATTCGCAGGTGAAACGCAGAAATGAGCGTGAACTGGCTGCAAGCAGTGATAAAAGTACATGTGTGTCAAGGTCTCTCGCGCTCAAAGCTGGTTCTTGCTCGAAGGCAACTCGTCCAGTGCCTGCTTCAAATCCTTGTTGTCCGGATCGAACTGCAAGCCCAACTCAAACGCCTCTCTCGCCTCGCGCCACCTCTCCAGCCCGACCAGCGCCTTTCCCTTCCTGTAGTGCCCCTTGGCCCACGGCTTCTTGAGCTTGGTCACGGCCTCGGCGTCGCACAGCGCGCCGATCCAGTCCTCGCAGCTCGCAAACGCAGCCGAGCGGTTGGCGAGGCACAGACTCAGCTCGTCTCGCGCCACCTGGTTCGCCTCCCACAGCGGGCGCGACGCTGCGACGTCGATGGCGAGCGTGTACATCTTGACCGCCTCCGTCCAGTCCTTGTTGCGGTATGCGGTGTTGCCCTGCTCCTTGGCCTGGTTGATCGCCATGCTGCGCTGCGGCGCGATGGCGTTCGGTGGTGGCGGGAAGGCAACGTTGGGCGGCAGGCCTTGGATCGAGCGGATGAGTGCGTTGAGCACGGTGAGGTCCAGGTCGGGCACGGGGGTTTGCAGAGTGAGCGTTTCGGGGTCCAGCGCCAGCGGAACCTGTTGGAAGCCCGCGTCGGTGATGGCGAGCTGCTCGGCGGTAGGCGCAGGCGGTCCCTGCTGCTGTGGTGGTGCGTTCATTTTTGTGTATGAGGGAGAAGGAGCGAGCCAGCGCTACGTTGCGAGGAAAAGGTTTTGAGCAAGCCAGCTGGGTCGATGAATGAGGACGGTAAAGCTGCTGCCTTGTCAGAGTAGAACTGGAGGTACGGTGCAATGTCTTGCTCGTTCTGTCTGACCAGTGTTTGATGGTGGTCGATGGAAGAAAGGATGAGGTCGAGTTCGCAACGAGTGGGCGGAGGTTCAAAAGCGAGCTTCATTATGAGTGTGTGTGTGTGTGACTTGCATCTTTTGGCTTGGTGGCTCTTGGCTCCACCTCATCAGGCGCGTTTGGAATTCATGTGCTTCCCGGCCGATTCGCGCTTCGCTTCAAATGCACGGACACAGCTGCGAGAATTCAGGGTCCTCGCCGCCTTTTCGACTGCTTCCCTTTGTCATCCCTTCTCTCACTGCTCTGGGTCTTGCTGCCATTCCACCACCACGAGCCACAGACCCGCCCATCATCCAGCCTCGGCACCGACCACGCCAACCATGATCCGCTTCATCCTCGTCCAGAACCGTCAGGGCAAGACGCGTCTCTCCAAGTTCTACGTGCCCTACGACGACGAGGAAAAGATCCGCTTGCGTGGAGAGGTGCATCGCCTCATCGCGCCCAGAGACCAAAAGTATCAGAGCAACTTTGTCGAGGTAAGTTCTCCCGACATTGCCTCATTCAATTTGCGGCTGTGCTCACCACTCGCTCTTTCACTGGATGCGGATACAGTTCCGGAACTACAAGCTGGTATATCGACGCTATGCAGGCCTCTTCTTCTGCGTCTGCGTAGATGCAAACGACAACGAGCTGGCTTATCTGGAAGCGATACACCTGTTTGTCGAGGTGTTAGACGCCTTCTTCGGCAACGTGTGCGAACTCGACCTCGTCTTCAACTTTTACAAGGTCTACGCGATCCTCGACGAAGTGTTTTTGGCAGGCGAGATCGAGGAGACGTCCAAACACGTCGTCTTGGCGCGGCTGGATCAGTGTGAGTTGTCGATCCTGCAAAGCTGCTACTGTGTGTGGGGAGTGTTTCTGACCTTGCTCAAATCTTGCCTTTGTGTCTCGACGTCGACAGTGGAGAAGCTCGATTGATTGTCCTTCACGTGTTCCTTCCCTCTGGCGTCTCTCGGAGCCATCTTGTATTTGTACCCTGTCCACCCTTTCTTGCGCACAAAATGCATCCTTTCGCAACAGCCATCACACCCTCCCTTTCTCTCTGCACTCAATCATCCTTCCCCTTGCACGGGGCAATACCCGTCCTACAGCTTGAAACTGGACCCGGACACCCCGGGCTCGCCCGCAGCTCTCGCCACCCTATCCAGCACCTCGCGCTTCCTCTCCACAACCCGCCCCTCGGACCCGTGCCCGAGCTCGTACAGCGTCGCCAGGTTGAACACGACCGCGTCGGCGCTGGCGACACTGCGCGGATGCGCGTCGAGCAGCTGCTCGAGCTGTGCGAGCGCGTCGTCGAGGTGTGCGGCGTAGAACGTGGTGATTGCTGCGTTGAGGCGGTGTGCTGGTGTGGTGGCGGTGGAGAGGAGGGATGTGGCGGCGGGGAGGTCGGCGGAGATGGCGTGGATGAGCGCTCGGGCGTGCGCGAGGTGCGCGGAGGTGCTCGGGTGGGAGGGGTGGGGGGCGGAGGCGCGGTCGAGGAGGGAGGAAGCGGTGGGCAGGTCGCCGGCTTGGATGAAGATCCGGGACGCGACGACGACGAGCTGCATCCGCTCGTCGGTGTTCGAGTCGCCTTCGGTGTGGCGCAAAGCGCTCTCGATGAGCGGTGTGACGACCTCAATCGCTCCCGCGTAGTCCTTCGCTTCGGCCAGCGTGAACGCCAGCATCAGCCCCACCCTCTCCGCCCGACTCCTCCACTTCCGCATCTCCCCTTCCACATCACCCGTTGCGCTCGCCGCCCTCAACCGCCGCATGTGTCGCTTACACATGTGCACCAAAAGCGTATACTGCTCCACCGCCGTGCGCACGTCTCCCCTGTACTTGGGCTCCGTCGCCTTCAACACCCTCAGCGTAAACGGCACGGCCTCAGTATCCGCCAACACCCCTCCCTCCGCGGCTGTGGTCGACAACACCTGCCACAGAGCCGCCAGCTCGGTGCGCAACATCGAGTAGAGCTTCAGGCGCGCCAGCGCGTACAGCCGTACACTCCACCACTCGAGAGCTGTGCGCACGTCCATCGTGCCCTCCCCAGGGGTCGCTGGTGCGTCGACGAGCTGGAGGGAAAGCTGTTCGGCACGCGAGTAGGATTCGAGCTTGGTCCGGGCTAGGGAGGCGATTTTGCGCCACGAGTTGGCCGCGGCTGCGTGTCGGACCGTGTCTGCGTTGATTGCCTCTGGAGCTGCTGCGGACTCGTTGCCTGTGACGAACGGGTCGGGGATTTCGTTCGACGGCGCAGTGACGTCGCTTGAAGCGGAGGCGTTGGAAGTGTGCCAGATTCCAGACAGATCGCGTGGCGGCCGAACGTGCGGCGGCAGATGCTTCTGCAGCAGTATCGAGAGCGGATCCGTCGTCGGCAGCTCGCCCATCAACGAAGGATCCCCCAACGCGGGTACACTGAGGCGCAGGCGGGAAGGCGCATCTGATGACGACGCTTGTAGCTCTTGCTGCTGCTCTGTTTGAGGTGGTGCGTGCGATGACGCCGTACGCGCAAACGCCGGCGCTACAGCGAGCAGGTCGAACGTGACACTGCCGCTGGACGGTTGAGTATCGTCCATTGTGAGCGTGTGCGAAGAGGTAGTGGGGAGGCAAGGTCGATGATGGTGGTGCGATCTGAAGCGAGCACGACAGGGTCCAACAGCAGAAAGGCGTTGCACGAAAACGCGCGCCCGTGCGTCGCTGCAGCTGCGAAAAGGCTTCCACTCACCCTCGCCAAAATTCCACATCCACCTACGAGAGTCGATATCAATCGCAGGACCACGTCCAATCAAGCAGGTTCGCTCAGCATCACACGCACTCGTTGCAAGCTCTCAGCAGACCGTGGCAAGCAAGGGCAGAAGGACTAGAATTACATCATGCACATCTGCTTCTCAGAGGAAAAGCGTCTTCTCCCTCAACGCCCTCCACCCAAACAACAACCAGTCCTCCCTCCTCAAACACAGCTCCTGCGACGCAGCCTCCAGCCTCGCAAACACGCTCATTCCCTTCCACGCCAGCACCTGCGGATCCATATCCCTCGGCGGCGGAATCACCGTCACCTTGGGCGCGTTGTTCGCGTCCCCCGTCGTAATGCTAAAGTGGTTGCCGAGCATCGCCGTCAATCTCGCCTCGAGGGCTGCACCGAGGCCAGGGATGCGCGCGGTGCCGCCAACGCACAGGATGTTGTTCGACATCTTGCGCAGACGCTCGTCACCCGCGGGACCGACTTGGCCGATCGAGGTAAGGAGCGAGTTGAGGATGGCGTGATCCAGCGAGGTCTTGGAGGCTTCGTAGTGGATGTCGATCGTCGGACCTGCTGGTGCGGCTGGCTCTGGGTCTTCAGGAGCGGCTGCTGGTGCGGCACCAGCGGATGGCTGAGGCGTGGGGGAGGGTCTAGCAGATGCGTCGGCGGAAGGGAGATGGCTGCCATCTGCACCGCCTGCTTCGAGTTTGGCAGCAGCGGAAGGCGAAGCTGCTCGAGAAGGCACAGCACTGCCAGTTGCGTCAGTCTTGCCCTTCACATCGGCCGGTGGAGCGGGTGTTCCTATTTCCGACCCTGCCGCGCCCGTATCGGTCCCAGCGGTGGCGCTGGTCGCCGCCGCTGTGGCAGCGGGTTGCGCTGCAGGCGCCGGCGGCGGAGGCAAGAGATGCTTGACGCACGACGTCATGGCACCCGTCACCGGCACGTCCAAACCGTGCAGCACGCTCAGCTCGGTCAAGTCCTCTGCAATGCCATCGTCCTGGCCCTCCTCGTCCTTCTTCGACACGGCTCCCGCCTTGCCCTTGATCCTCGGCTTGCCGTCCAAGTCGAACACTGCCGGGTCAAACAGACTCATGGGACCCATGATGAGCTCGTCGTACGTCCGGAACAGATACTTGGTCGTCGGCCTCGATGGCAATCGGAGGTAAAAGTCGTGAATGTTGAGCCCCACGTCTGCCGGGTTGAGCGTGACGAGCTTGCGCTTGAGCTTGTCGATCAGCAGGCTGTCGGCAATGCTCGAGCGGTAGTCGAGCTCGCGATAGGGGAACTTGGCGCGCAGGAAGAGCTCTGCGAGGAAATTGGTGAGGTCGTTGCCGCCGTACGCGAGCTGGAGGCGTGTCTCTGGAAGAATGAGGCCTTCCTCGACACACGAGATGGAGATCTTTTCCGAGCCCATGTCGACGACGCAGCCGGACGAGAGACCCGCGCCAAACGTGGCACACACGCTCTCCTGCTGGATGCACGCCTGTGCGAAACCCATGTCGACGAGCAGCAGCTCGACGAGCGCCTTGAGGTCGGACCTGCAAAAGAGGTCGGGGATGACGAGGATGACGGTGCAGCTGCCAAACTCTTTGCGTGGGATGCCGAGTCCGATGGGCATCACTTTGCCCGTCTCTTGTCTTGCTTCCGTGTCTTCGGGCGGCGAGGTGATGGCGTGTTCCAAGATGGTGCGCACGTCTCCGAGCAGCGCTTGTACGGCAGCCGAGGCGCCGTAGTGCTCCTCGTAGGCGTTGAGATCGAGTGTGCCGCGCATGAAGGGGCGGAAGAGCGTCCATGGCCTGGCCGAGTCGGGAGACGAAAGCGATTTGACTGCCGAAAGCTGCTGCTGCTGTTGACGCCTCTGCTGTTGTTGCTTGGGCTCTGGTGTCTTTGGCTGCGAGAAGGATGCAAGGCGGAGGGCCTGTTCGCCCACGAGGACGTCGTTGTCGCCGTCCACATCTTCGTCGGTCCACTCGAGGCCAAAGAGGTCGTTGTGCTCGGGGACGTCTTCTGGCTGGGAGCTGTCGTTGTAGTTGGCGGCGAGGTTCTTGGCGTTTCCGACGGAGCGGAGCTTTTCCTGACGCATGATGGCTCGCAGATCGTTTCGAATCGTCTCGATGCCTTCATTGAGGGAAGGTTTATCGGAGGTGACGGGGACGTCGTCAGTTGCAGCTGAGCTGCTTGATGACGGCTTTTCTGACGACGATCCGTTGGCGGCCGACCTTCTGGGGTTCTTTCTTAGAGACCTGGCAGACTCCTCCTCCTCCTCCTCGGATGCGTCTGCACTCGCTTTTGCTGCATCAGCTTCCGTGTCCACGTCCATGTCGTCCCCATTTGGTGCCGCTGCTCCCGCCTCTTTTGCAGGAGCGGCTTTCTTTGCTCGTCGGGCGATCACGTTTGGTAATGAGATGGGGAAGAGGTCGGTGGCGCGGCCGAGTCGCAGATTCTGGGAGCCAGGGTGGATGACGATGGTGCGATGAGCGGGCGTGTTCTCGGCTGCTTCCCTTTCGCCGTCGTCGGCGTCGAGATCGTCGTCTTCGTCCATGTTGATGCTGGCGTCTGGAGCGTCGGCGCCATCTTTGAGGGCATCGAGCCTCCTCTTTTTGGACTGTCCCTGCTGCGACTGGACGGCTGCTTGGGAACGCGAGATCCAGGTCTGCGCCTCGGTCTTGAGATAGGACGACGAGACGTTTTTGGCGTTGAGGGGCGCTACAGAGAAGAAGGTGGTATACTGGAGCGGGATGTTTTGGGATGGATCTGCGGGTGGATTGGGTGGCAGTGACACCTTTTTAGGCGGCATGACGGAGGAAGGGATGGTGAGGCTGAGCGCCGTGCCGCCGTCGTCTCGTTTTGCAATTGGGGTGAGATGGTGAGAGTGTGGAAAGGCTCGAGTCGCGGCCAGCACGGGATGGTGAGCGTGTCAAGGGTTGGTGAGTGGCTCGAGACCCTTTCGAACAAGAAGAAGCTTTCTTGCTTGGCCTTTGCAGCGCCTCGGCTCCGTTTTTTGGCGCAGTTGAAGCGCAGCGAAACGCGAACAGCAGCAGCAGCAGCAGCAGCAGCAGAAACAGCAAAGCGGGAAAAGGTGGAGTTGCGGGTGATGCTGCGCGATACTGCGCTGCGCTGCCCCGTTCACCGCGATCTTCTAGCTCGAAAAATAAATTTCAATTTAGCAGATTTGTGACGTTGATAAAAAAGAAAAGGCAGCAGCAGCAGCCAGCGCAACAGCCCACTCAGCACACACGGACCCTTGATTTTTCTGTAACGCCTATCTCGCTGCGAAATGCCGCCTGTGCTGTGCCGATACTGCATGCTACTTGCGCTGCGTGCTGCCACTTGAATGGACACATCGGCCTTGGCATCCGAACCTCCATCCTCCTCCACCATCTGGCCATCGGCGACTGTTCCGACTGCCTCTTCGTGCAGGACACGCCGACGCTCGAGTCAAGCAGATCGCTGCGCCAGGGCTGCGATTCTTCAGGGAAACCTCTCTTCCTCCCGGTCTTGCCGACAATGCCAGCAGCACGCTGAGACCGCCGAAGAATCACCACTTGTCGTCGTCGTATCACACCTCCTCTCGAGATTCGATCGCAACCATGTCTCACTTTGTCTCGAGTCACACTTCGAAAGACTTTGACTCGCTGCAGAATCAGCTGCTTCGCAGACAAGCCGTGCACGACGGAATCGATGCCGACGACGCTGAAGCGGACCAGTCGGAAGATGCCGACAATGCAGGGCTGACAAGCTCGTTGGCCAGTCGGAGACGTCGCGACAATGACGACGCTCCCCACGGTGTTTCCGACGACGGTCGCAGTCAGCGCGTCCCTTCGCTCTACTCGAGACGCAACAGTCCAGACTTGCCGCAGCCGGGCCCGTCTCGTCCTCGCAGCGTCTCTGGCCCCGTCAGCACCGACGCCTCCTCCTCCGCCTCCAACAACAACAATGGTCAGCTCGAGGCTGCTGACTATTTCTCTAACCCGAGGAGCTCTTCCAGACCACGGTCCGCAGCATATCACGTCGATCTCGATAGTGGCCAAATCAGCGGCAATCCTTTCGTGTCGTCCACCGCATCCTCACCCAACTCGATCGTAGAGCATGACGGCGCATCGTATCCTTCCTCCTCTGCTGCTCAACGATCACATTCCGTCTATGCGGATCAGCCCTACGGCGCATCCACCTCCAATATGGCCCACAACACCTCGACGATACGTCCTCGTCGCATGCAGAAAGGCGTCTCCTTCTCTGACCGCAATGTGGGCCCAGGAGAGGACGGTCACCAAACACGCGCTGGCAAGCAGTATCGTCGTCCACCACGTTCCAACAGCGGCTTTGTGGATGTGCCCTACACCAACGGAACCACTTCGGCCCATCTTCCACGAACAAAGAGCCTCGGCATGATCAGCCCGGCCGAGATGGCTCCTCGAAAGCTGGGCACCTGGGATGGCGTATTCATGCCCGTCAGTCTCAACATCCTCGGTATCATCCTCTTCCTGCGATTCGGCTTCATCCTTGGTCAGGCCGGCTTGCTGGGTGCGCTGTTCCTCCTCATCCTCAGCTATGCCATCGACACGCTCACCGCCATGAGCCTCAATGCGATCAGCACCAACGGTCAGGTCAGAGGTGGCGGCGCCTACTACCTCATCTCGCGCTCCCTCGGTCCCGAATTTGGCGGATCCATCGGCCTCATCTTCTTTGCTGGTCAGGCTCTCAATGCTGCCATGAATGTGCTGGGTTTCGTCGAGACCCTCACCGATGCTTTTGGAGAGAGCAGAGGTCCCTCGGGCTTCCTTCCCGAAGGCCCTTGGTACTCGTTCTTCTATGGCTCTGTGGTTCTGCTCGTCAGCACCATCGTATGCCTCGTCGGATCCAAGCTCTTCGCGCGTGCCACCCTTGCGCTCGCTCTCATCCTCTGCGTTGCCATCATTAGCATCCCTGTCTCGTCCTTCACCGTCAAGCCTTTTATCGACGACGACCGAGGCGCATACTATACGGGCTGGTCATGGGACACGCTGCGCAACAATCTCTTCCCACGCTTCACCTCGGGCGCCGCGGGTTCCTCGACGGGACCTGAAACCGAAAACTGGCAGAGCGTCTTTGGTGTTCTCTTCCCCGCCGTCACCGGTATCCTCGCCGGCGCCTCCATGTCGGGCGATCTGCGCAAGCCGAGCAAGAGCATCCCCAAGGGCACCAACTACTCACTCGTCTTCACCTTCCTCGTCTACCTGCTCAGCTTTGTCGTCTTTGCCGGCACCATCGACCGCGAGTCGTTCTACGTCGACGTCGGCATCGTCTCGGATGTCGCCCTCAGCCCGCAGGTGATCACATTCGGTGCACTCGCCTCCACCGCCTTCTCGGCTCTCATGGGCGTCATGGCGTGCGGCAAGGTGCTTCAGGCCATCGCACGCGACAATCTGCTCCCCGTACTCGACGTCTTTGCGCAGGGCACCGAGGTCAGCGACACGCCCATCTATGCCGTGCTCGTCACCTACATCTTCTGCCAGACCACTCTTTTTGTCGACTCGGTCAACACCATCGCACAGCTCGTCACCATGACCACCTTGCTCACCTTCGGCACGCTCAGCTTTGCTACGTGCGCACTCAAGGCCGGCGGTGCTCCCAGCTTCCGCCCCTCTTTCAAGTACTGGAACATTTGGACGGGCGCAGCAGGTGCCGTCAGTTGCTTCGGCGCCATGTTCTTCACCGATCCTACCGCTGCGGGCGGCTGCATCCTCTTTGCCGTCATGCTCTTCGTCATGATCCACTTCTTTTCGCCGCCCAAACCGTGGGGCGACGTCACTCGCAACATCACCTACCACTTTGTGCGCAAGTATCTGCTGCGACTCGACGAGCGCAAGGGTCACGTCAAGTACTGGCGTCCGCAGATCCTGCTGCTCGCCAACAACCCACGCAGCGAGTGGAACCTCATCATCTTTTGCAACTCGCTCAAGAAGGGTGCCCTCTACGTGCTTGGCCACGTGCTCAAGGGCGAGTTCACCGACTGCCTTGCCGAGCTCCGCAAGCAGCAGGTCGCCTGGCTCAAGCTCGTCGACCTCACAGGCATCAAGTCCTTTGTCGATGTCGTCATTGCCAAGGATGAGCGCGAAGGTGCGCGCAACCTCATTCTCTCGTGCGGTCTAGGTGGCATGAGACCCAACATCGTCGTCATGGGCTATCCGAGCGACATGCGTCACCCGGCAAAAGTCGCCAGGACCTCCTCGGGCAGCGGACATCGAAGCGATGGAAGCGAGATCACCATCCGAGGTCTCTCCTGGCCCCAACGCCAGCATCGTGCCGTCGACATCGGCAGTCTGCCCACCGACGTAGCGCGAAAGGAGACTCCCATCAAACCAACCACGTACGTCGGCATCATGGAGGACTCGCTCGCCCTCAACAAGGCTTTGGCCATCGCTTACGGTTTCGACCTCATGCAACCGCCCATTCCCGTGACGACCACCTCACTGCCTGGCCCCAAGAACGCAAGTCAGGCTGAAGAGCGCTACATCGACTTGTGGCCCATCCAGATCGCCAGTCCGGATGCCGACGAGAGCCACGCCTGGGACACGTACACCATGGTTTTGCAGCTCGGCACCATCCTGAGCTTTACTAGCAGCTGGAAATCGCACAAGCTGCGTGTGTCGGTGTTTGTCGAACACGCCAGCGAGATGGAGGAGGAGAGGAAGCGTATCCGCGCGCTGCTCGACAATCTTCGCATCCCGGCTTCGCTGCGTGTATTTTGCCTCGCCGACCAGAGCGTCACCACTTATAGGACCATCGTACACGGCAGCAGCGTTGCGGCTGTCGAGGTGGATGAAGCGCTGCGTGGCGATCCCTGGTGGGAAACGCTCAAGGAGCTTCGACGCAACGACGAGCGCCGTGCCCGCGCCGCCGCCAAGCGCAAGTCGCAGGCCTCGTCCCCAGCCAAAGCCATTCCGGCCACACCAGGCGGACAGGCATCGGGTGCGGCAGGCGACGCATCGCGCAAGCAGACCAAGCGCGAGCAGAAGCTGTTTGGCGTCAGTCTGCCCGCCGAGCATCTCGCCTTCCACAAGCAAAACATCCGCCTCGGTCTCGCCCATCCTCGTGCTCGTCGCGACGATGGCGAGGAAGGATCGTCGGATTCTGACTCGGACTTTGAGGACGAGTTGGCGATGCTGTCCGAAGACGATGATTGGCTGGTCGATGGACCTAGCCGACGTGGCCTTGCGATCCGCCGAGCTTCGACGATGGAGCCTTCTAGTTACTCGAGCAAGACGCAAGCCTATCGCCCCAGGGCTTACTCGATCGGTGGCTCGGCCGGTCTGCCTGATGATCCGGTCACGGCTGCCAGCCGACCCTTGCTTGGATCGAGTGCTTCGTCGCAGCTGACCCCAGGCTCGGTGGCGACCAGTTACGGCGCGCTCAGCTCGAGCCAGAGGACGGCGACGCCAGCGACGGTGCGAGCTGCTTCGAACGGAAGCACCGCCACACTGCTTGGCACCTCGTACGCTTCGACCGACTCGAGCATGACTCCTCGTGCTTCGGTGCCGGATCTCAAGGGCGAGTCTCCTTTTGCGGAAGGCCTCGCGTCGCCTGCGCCCACCCAAGGCGCTTTTGGTGACGAAGACGAGAACGCCTCGACGCTCAAGGCGTCCGAGAGGCATAAGATGCAAGCCGAGCTGCAACGCGGCGAACATCAGACGACGCCGACCAAAGCGAGCGATCTGGCACCGCCGTCCGACTCGGTCACGCCCAGGCCCAAGGTGAAGAGCGACAAACGACAGTCTTCGTACGCCAGCTCAGCTGCCTCTTCTGACGCGGGTGACGGCGCATCGAGCGGGTCGTCTTCGGGTACGGAGCACGACGCCAAAGGCCGACTCGTTGCAGGTACAGGAAAGAACGGCAAGCATCGCAAAGGCTCGCTGTCTCGCCACGGTAGGGCTCGATCGGAAGAGACGGGTACACAGCGCCGTTCGTCTGCGTCGACCTCGCCGTCTCCCGTCCAGATGCGTCGCCTTCGTCCTCCACCGGCAGACCGCGCCTCCAGCCGCGTGGCGAGCATCTACTCGACCGATTTGCCCGTCGTCTCGTTCAACGAGTTGCCCAACAAGGCGCAGTACTTGATTTTGAACGAGGTGATCCGGATCAACAGTTCGGCAGCCACGGGCGTGGTGCTGACAGCCCTGCCTGCGCCTGAACCCGGAACGAGCCTGGACGAGCTCAAGTCGCTGAGGTATCTGGAGCAGCTGGAGAGCCTGTTCAGTGGTGGGCCGCCTATCATGGGTGTTCATGCCAAGACGTTGACCATGACGATGAGTCTGTAGATCGCCGCCACCGATGGGGTACATGCGGAATTTTAGATTGACCTAGAAGGAGCGAGTTTGATCGGTCGCATGACGGTTGTGTGTTGCGTTTGTGTGGCGGTGGTGGTGGGTCGCGTGGGTGCGAATGGCGTTGGTGGGTAGGGGGTGGAGTGCAGATCGACCAGGTGGTAGGGATGGGAAGGGTGTGGAACAATGCAGCTGAGTTGTAGAGAGAGGGGGTGGGTGTAAATGAAGCTGATCCAGCTTGGCCTGACGAGTGGCTCGAGGAGAAGTGAAGGAGGTGGGGATTCGGTGGGGCTCTTGCTGACATCGCACCCGTACTTGTCTGCCTTCTGTCCACTCCTCTTCTCTTCCTTACTTCCACCATCTCCTCCTCCTCCCCTCCTCCCCCTTCTCTCCCCCTCTCTCCGTCGTCCAGGATGATCCGCTCACCTAAACTCATCTTCCTCCTGATCAGCTTCTACGCCGTTCTCCTCGCCTCTGTGCACGCCACCAACGGCGTCCAAGCCCAGCACCCCTTCAAGCGGCATGACGACAACAACCGACCACACGTCGAGTTCGCTGCTGCTCCCGACGCTGCCCCCGTCCTCGTCAAGAGCCAGTACAACCAGTTTGCTGCGTCGGAGCATCGTGGACACTCGAAGCATCATGACGAGGACAAGATGAGTCGGAAGAAGCTCGTTAGGTGGATGCACAAGCTAGGGCTGCATCCGAACAGGCACCAGGTGGATTCGCTGTATAGCTGGATCGATCGGAAGAAGCATCATGGACACCACAAGCATCATCATAAGCATCATCATAAGCATCATCATAAGCACCATCACGAAGCGGGACACGGGGGAGACAAGCATCACCACGAGGCGAAGCATGATGATGGAAAGGGTGGATCTGGACAAGGGCATGGTGGCAAGCCTGCGTGGGTCGAAGTCGGTAAGGATGGCAATGAGAAGGCGAGCAATGGTGGAGGGGTGATGCGCGGTGTAGGTGTCTTACCGCCTGGCACGCCCGGTCTGGGCAAGCCGAGAGGATGGGGCGACGAGGCGTCGCTCCCACCGACGACGCTCAAAGACTCGCCTGCAGCTGCGGCCGTCGCACCGCTCCCTGAACCCATCAACGCCGTCCCCGCCCGCACCACCCCTCCGCACAACCTCTCGCCAACCGACTCCGCTTCGTCCTCATCGTCGTCGATCAAACCTCCGCTGCCCGCCGGCGGCCTCCTCCCGCCCGATCACGACGACTCGACGCACAACAGCCCCGTCACGAGCCTCCCCTCCACCGCCCCGTCCCTGTCATCCTCCTCCTCGCCAGGCAGCGGGACCAGCGGCTCGCTCAACCCGAGCTCGACACCTCCGCCGCCGACGAAACCCAACGACACAGGCGACGCACGGCTCGCCCCGCTCGCCACCTCCCCTAACAGCAGCGGGCAGACGCTCGCCGGCGTGCCGCTCGCCAAGGACGACGGCGACCTCAAGGTGCCCCAGCCACGCCCTGGCAATGGCACGAGCAAGACGGGCAGCGTCTCGGGTGCACGGAGCACCACGGGGCAGGGGAGCGGGATGGACGTCGGCGGGTGGACGGCGAACGCGCTCGTGGCGGCCGCGACTGTGGTGGTCGTTTTGCTGTTTGCTGTGTAGTGCGCGGTTGTGGGTGTGCTGGGATATCGTGATTTGGTTGGGGTAATGGCATGTCGTTCGCATGTGATGTGGTCTGGGTGGTTCAGAGTGTGTGCGTTGATGCGTGGTGATGGATCTCGCCATGATGCTGGACGAAGTCGCACGGCGGAACGGCAGGTGAGAAGGCGTTTTTACGGCCTTGTTTTCCAGCGGTGATTTTCCTCGGCGACATTTTTCTTTCTTGAGCACATGGCGGTGTTGGAAAGCGCGGCGGACCCTTTCGTGACAGGTGTCGAATTGAGGCAAAGCACTGACCACCTTCCACACGGCTCGTTCGAGCTTCTCCATCATCGTCCACCTTCTGAAGAGGCTCGTGTGGACCGGGATGAAGTGACGTCTTCGCTCTCTTTTGTTTTCGACACTCGCCCACCCACACACACACAGGTCGAGGCGTGGCGAAAAGGGCAGGTGCAGCGTCAACTTCATCTGCACGGCTCCTGCACGCCGCACAGCGTTGACGTTTCCAGGTGTGATCTCACCGGGTGCACAGTGGACCGCAGAAAAAGGGACCGCTCCAGGGCGTAAAGCAGACAGTCTGCCCTCTACACCACCACCACCACCACCACCACCACCACCACTGGAGCGAGCAACACAAATCCTCACCCAACTCGACTGGCATAGAGTCGTGACACAAGTGCATCATGGATATGTCCTCTTCTGCGGCCTCGGCTGGGGCGACGAACGACATGGAAGGGTGGAAGCCGTACCTGCACACGTCGCTGTTGTCGCCCTTTTCGAACGTGCCGGACTCGGGCGAGGCGTTTCTCTTCCCCACGTTCCGCATCTACAGCCGCACGACGTTCCTCGCCGCCTGCGCGTTCACGTTTACGCTCGCACTCGTCGAGCGCTGGTTGACGTTCCTCCTCGACCGCGTGCTCTCGCTCGAACACACATCGCCCGCAGAGCCGTACGGTGGGAGGGGCTGGACTGGTGCGCGACGAGGCAAAGCTGCGCGCGCAGGCACGGCGGGCTCGCACCGCACCGCAGGCGCCGGCAGCGTGTACATCCACCTCCCTGCCACCGAAACTCTCCCGCAACGCCTCCAGAAGCACACGCGGCGGCCGAGGGCTTCAGTGAAGCTCATCGCGCGCAACGCGGTCTTTTTTGCAGCAACGCTGCTGCGCTACGTGCTCATGATCATTGGGATGGGCATGGACTGGTTCATGCTGCTGTCGGTTGTTTCGGGGTTGACGCTGGGACATTTGCTGACGGATGTGCATGCTCTGAAGGCGAGGCGCGAGAGGCAAGAACGCGGGTCCGAGGAGGTGGAGCTGCTGCAGCACGAGTTTGGGGTTGAGGTGGAGGAGGATGAGGACGAGGATGGGGAGAAGGTGAGAAGACGGGAGGAGGGTCAGAGGGTCGGAGGCGGAGGCGCGCATCGACGCAGCACGTCGAGGCAGCCGGATACGGTTGTCACGCCGTAGAATGCGGATGCGACTTTGGGCTCATGCCCAATGCAACAGCACCGTACCGCGACTGTCTGTTTTTTCTAGATTGTGCTCGAAGCTCTCATCCGTCTAGAAAAGCCTCTCGACCCCGAAAGGACGCATGCGTTGAAAGGGAAAGGGTACAAATACAGACGAGCTGTTTGGCTCAAAACCGAAGGCTAAACTCGATCAGGAGACCGTGAAGGAGACCGTGAAATGTAGCCTCCTTCTTCTGACGCGAGTTGGCCTTCTTCCTCGACACCGAGACGATCTGGTGATCGAGAAGGACTCCTTGAGACGCAGCCATCGCGATCGGGTGAGCGGCTTGGAGATCTCGAGACGTATCCTTCCTCCTCCTCGCCTGTTCGCGCTAATGATGCAGGCAGCTGTCGATCCGGAGACACGCTCGGACTGGGCGAGATGAAGCGTCTCCTCTTGTCCACTGCTCCGCCTTCGTCGTCAGACTCCTCTTGTGACGTATATACCTCTTCTGCGCCGTTATACACGTTTTCCGCCGCTGACTCTGTTTTGCTGCTCGCAAGACGTGCAGACTGCTGCAAGCGTTGCAACTTCCACCGTTTGACGTCTGCCGAGCTATCGTCGCTGTCGTCGCTGCCACTGTTCTCCGCACCGTCCCTCTCTCGTTGCTGTACAGCTTTCAGTAACGACGTTTCGAGCTTGCTGATCCTAGGCGGCAAGCCATCGCGCGTCTCGCACACGTCGCGCCTGGTCAATCGCGGCAGGATGATGTCGCAAACCCTCTCCTCGGTGAGCAGCATGTCGATCCACTCGTCCATGTGCACGATCGAAAACTCACCCCCACTCCCACGCCGTCTCAGCTTCCTGCCATCTTCCAACAGCGGCTCCAACAGCGTGTAGATGTCGGTCGACTTGTACGTGAGTCGCACGTAGAACGCCGCGAGCGCACGGAGGTACTTGAACTGGCGCGCGCCGAGGTATGCGCTGACGATGGCGGGTTCGGGCTGGATCTGGAGGAGCTTCTGGAGGAGGCAGAGGAAGTGCGAGGGGCGCTGTAGGCCGACGAGGCCGCCGATGTGGTGGAGGCTGGTGGCGAGCGGCAGGATGGTGGCGGCGGAGAGGGCGAAGCAGTGTTCCTTCCAGAAGGGCGATTCGTAGATGCGTGCGCGCACGGGTTTTTCGATGAGGAACTGCGGGTTGGTGCCGTGGATGCTGACTGCGCCGCGGATGGTTGCGTTGGCCATTGCTGTGGTCGAGTCGAGCTGCGGCGGGGGATGGTGAGGTAGGTGGTGGTACGGGAACTAGGGTCCAAATGTGTGCAACGAGAAGAAACGTTTTCAGCTTCCGCGTTCCGACGCTTTTTTGCCTCCACTTTCGAGGATTTTTTCGAAGCTCAGGTTTGTTTGATCGAATATTGGCGACATTTGTCCGCAAAAAAAGGGAGAGACGCGTTGAAAAGCAGCCAAAAAGCCAAAAAAAAAAGTGTTGGTCTCTGGACGGCGCAAAACGCACACGCAACACGCACACGCAAAACCATCATCGTCGTTTCTACCACCATCATCGATCTGGTGCTCGACACACACCATGTCGTCTTCCTCTTCCTCGGCTTCTGAAGCCCGTCGCAAGGCCGAGATCGAAGCCAAAAAGGCAAAACTGCTAGAGATCCGTCGTCAGCGAGAGGAACGTGCCCAACGACTCAAATCCACCTCAGCCGCACTCCCAGAATCCTCCACCACCGCTTCGAGCAGAAGGGACCTCGATGATCTCGTCAACTCGCTCATCTCGGGCCAAGGCGCAACGCGCAGTGGACGTGCTTCCGTCATTGGTGACCCGTCTTCGCCGCGCAAGAGCGTCCTCGCTGGCAGTCGAGTCGCCAGTGGCATAGATCCGCCCTCGTCCGAGTTTGGAGGGAGCGACTTCGACGTGCCTCCCTCTACGCCTGGTGCGCCTGGCACTGCTGCTACGACTACGACAACTGCTGTGGGAGATGTGGGCAGCGTCCGATCGGCACCCGTGGAGCTCATCGATGTGGAAACCGAACTGTTCGAGCTGCCTCAGAAGCAGCGCGTGTTCTACACAAAGGAGGTACAGACAGCAGCGGTCGGCGACTCGGACGACGAATACGATGGCGCCCAAAATGGAAGAAGCGGTTTTGGTCCTTCCGGCGGCGTCGGCGCCGAAGCACGCATCAAGGAAACCGAAGAATCGCTGCGAGCCAAGATCCTCGCCGAGCACCAAGCTGACCTCGCCGCGCGCCAAGAGGAGGAACGCCTGGAACGCGAAATCGCCCAGCAGCTGCGCGAACTCACCGACGACGAGCGCCTCGCCATCTACTCTGCCCAGGACTTTAGCGACTTTGTCGAGCACTCTTCCAAAATCGTCGAGCGCGCCCTGACCGATACGTACGACTACATGCGCGACTACCGCATCTCGGCCGACGACTCGCTCGATGCGCTCAACAGCGGCTCGCAGCTGCGCATCGCCCGCAAGTTCGGCGCGGGCGACAAGACGTTTGCGAATCGCAGCATTACGGCGATGGACTGGAGCACCAAGTATCCCGAGCTGTGCGTCGTCGCGTACAACCGCAACGACCAGGACGAGGATGCGCCCGACGGACTCGTCGCTGTGTGGAACATGCACCTCGGCGACCGGCCCGAGTTTGTGTTCCATGCGCAGACGGATGTGCTGAGCGTGTGCTTCTCGCCCTTCCACCCGAACTTGGTCGTCGGCGGGACGTACAGTGGGCAGATTCTGATCTGGGACACGCGCGCGCGGAGTCTGCCCGTGCTCAAGACGCCGCTGTCCGCCGCTGGGCACACGCACCCCGTGTACGGGCTCAAGATCATCGGCAGCGCCAACGCGCACAACCTCGTCTCGGCCAGCACGGACGGCACCATCTGCTGGTGGATGCTCGACATGCTCGCCCGTCCGCAGGAGACGCTCGAGCTGGTCAACACGCTGCATCCGAAAACCGACGAGGTGGCCGTGACGTCTTTAGGGTTGGTGGACCAGGAGACGACGTCGTTCCTCGTCGGGTCCGAGGACGGGCATGTGTACGCGGGGAACCGGTACGACCGTGCGGGGTTGAAGGCCGGGCTGAACATGAACGAGGTGTACCGCGGACACGTGGCGCCCATCACGGGCATCCACTTCCACCCGCTCAACGGCGGCGCGGTGGTCGACTTTTCCGATCTGTTCCTCACGTCGAGCATGGACTGGACGTCGAAACTGTGGCGGCTCAAGCCGGCGTCGTCCACCGCACCGGCCACGTCGAGCGGTCTCACGCCCAGCAGCTCGCTCGCTTCCGGCCTGGGCGCCAGCCGAACCGCACCTTCTGCCACTGCGTCTGGTGCAGCAGGCCTAGGCGCGATTCTCAGCTTCGAAGAGTCGAACGACTACATCTACGACGTCGGCTGGTCGCCCACCCACCCCGCCGTGTTCGCCCAGGTCGACGGCACCGGCCGCCTGGACGTGTTTAATCTCAACGTCGACACGGAGCGGCCGGTCGCCTCGATCACCCCGACCTCTGCGTCCAGCACGACGGCGAATGGGGTGGATGGGGCGGGGGACGCGGGCGCACGCGCGCTGAACAAGGTCGCGTGGGCGCGCACCGGGCGCAAGGTGGCCGTGGGCGGGTCCGATGGCGTGGTGTACGTGTATGATGTGAATGAGGCGCTGGCGGTCGCGGGCGAGGACGAGTTCACGGGGTTCCAGGGCGTGCTGGCGCGCTTGCTTAGTGCGTCCGCTGGTGCGGGTGGGGCGAGTGCGGTCAGAGTGTGAGGCTGTTCAATTGATGCGCTGCATCGCATTCACGAAACGCAGGCTCAGAGTGTGTGCGGGAGAGTGGATCGACAGTGGTCTGTGAAAGTGTATCGATTCAAGGCCTTCTACTCGTAGACAACCTGCGCGCCGTCCTCGGTGACCGTCAAGAACTTGGCATCGCACCTCTCGATGCCCTTGTCCCTAAACGTGCGAATCACATCGTGCGCAATCCGTTCCTCGCCCTCGGTCGCCAACGCCAGAATCGTCGGGCCTGCACCGCTCAGACAAATGCCCAACAACCCCGGGTGCGTGTTGGGCGTCACGCTCGCCAACACATCGGGCAAACCCGGGATCAAATGCTTGCGGTACGGCTGGTGCACTTTATCCTGCATGGCCTGGTAAATCAAAAACGGGTCGGGTGGGGAGCGGGTGAGTGCGGTGGTGAGCACGGCGAGGCGTTGGAGGTTGAAGATGAGGTCCTTTTTGCTGTATGTGTCTGGGAGGACGGAGCGGGCGGCGGCGGTGGAGACCTGGAAGTGCGGGATGATGGCGATGACCTTGATGAGGGGGGACCAGCCGAAGCGGATGTAGTGGCCGATGTTGTGCGGGGGGCTGGGGGGGTTGGAGCCCCATTCGAACGAGGCGTTGGCGGGGTATTCGGGGATGACTTCGGACAGCGGCACGTCGCGGCGCTCTTCTTCCTCAGGGGAGAGTTCGAGCAGGTACGATCCGACGAACCCGCCCATCAGCGCGGCGGTCACATTGTCCGGGTGACGCTCGATCATGAGCGCGTGGTCGAGCAGCCTGTCCTTGCCCAAGCGCAGCCCACCGAGCTCATCGCCCAGCAGCAGGCCCGCGACGACCGCTGCGCCCGACGAGCCCAGCCCGCGCCCGAACGGCACCTCGTTATGCACGTCGATAGATACGCCTGGAGGGAAGGCGGACACGCCGTTCGAGCGCAGCACATACAGCGCTGTGCGCGTCGTCAGGTTCCGGTACGCGTCCAGCGGCGCCTCCTCCGCTCCCAACCCCGTATACGCCAGCGTCGGCGCTGCGTTGCTCGCCGACGGATCGACGGTGACACGCAGCGTGAGGTACAGCGACAGCGACAGTCCGACCACGTCAAAGCCCGGCCCGATGTTGGACGATGTACAGGGCACCTTGATCGTGAACTTGCGTGGTGTTGCGGATGTCATGGCTGGTTGAGGATGGATGGTGTGGTGCGGAGGATGGCGGTGTTGTCCGTGCGTTGGACGATTTCTTCCTGCAAATCGTGTGACTCGGAATGGGCGCTTTTTGGCGAGAAGCGCTGCGTGGGATTTTCATTCGCCCGATCACCCGATCAAGGCGATCTGACTGCATCGTCCAGCGCAAAGCTCTTCTGCACAACCTCTACCTCCCATTCAAACAGTATCGAAGCAGAGATGCAGCGAACAACCGCAACCACTCATCCCTCAGCTCATCTCGACGACAAGGACACCTCTCATTCGCACCAATTCCGAAAACACGCGAGTGATGTATCTAAATGTGTGTGCTATTGTCTGTCTCTTCGCGACAACCGTGAGCCGCAGCTGCACCGTTCGAACAACCTCAACGGCGAATGTACTACTGCTGACTCTTGAACTTGGAGAAAGCGGCATCGAGCCTGTCCAGGTGACCCTGCACCTCCTTCACTGCGATCTTGCGTGCCTGCCTCGTGGTGTCGCTGTTGACGTTGACCGAGTCCAGCGCCAACAGCTGCCTCAGCAGCAGTTCGGACACTCTGCGGTGTGCGTCTGCGATCTGTGGCGGCGACAGGGTCTCTGTCTTCGCTTCCGCTTGTGCTTCCGCTTGTCCTTGAGCTTCGCCTGTTGATGTTGCTTCCCCCGCCGCTGCAGCTGGTGCTGGTGCTGGTGTGGCTCCTCCTCCCGGTGTCGTGAGCACGTCGATCGACCGCTCCACCAGCTGGACCTCAGGGAACAGCTCCTTGCGCGCCGTATCGAGCGCTTCGGTGATGCGCGACATGAGCCCCGCCTCGCTGGTATCCGCCTCCTTGGCCTTCTTCTCGCGCGCCTTTTGTTCGCCCACGGACAGCGCACCGATGCCGACGGACGTCTTGGCTCCCGGCTTGTCGCCCTCCTCGCGGCTGCCCACCAGCCCGATGCGCGAGCCTTCCGACAGGCCGTACGCGGTGAGAGGCAGACGGTCGTCCCGCATCACCAGGCCGCGGTGGATCAGCTTGATCTTTTCGTAGGGGAGCGAGGTGATCGATGCGATCTCGTGCCGCAAGTGGCCCAGTGTTACGGGTTCTGCTGTGCGGGGGAGGACAATCTGTAGTCTGTGAGTAGCAGAGTTGCAAGATGTGGTGAGACGTGTCAGTACACAAGAAGGCCACACGAGAGCAGCATGAGACTGGGTCGCAGTGCGTAAGACTTACCTCTCTCGACCCCAGACCACTTCGATCCTGCGGATGGGCCCGTCATCTCCACCGCCTCGAGACGATCCATTGGGACCATTCGCCCATCGATTCCACTGCGACGAGAACCACGACATTGTATGTGTGTGTGCCACCTCGTGTCGTGCCTGTCCTTTGCTGCGTGCGTGCGTCCAAGTAACCTTGCTTCCCTGTTCCGGAGCCCGATTTGCGAGTATCCTTGTGCTCGGCTCTGAGTGAAACCAAGCGAAATCAGAGCGGTGATGCGGGTTGTGTATCCTGCTGGTGGTGATGGGGATGGTGATGGTCAGGAAGAAGCTGTGTGCGCAGCTTGGCTTGGGCGAAAAACGCACGCTGTTCCTCCACTTTGGCTTGGAAAACGTGATCAACCGACTGACAGCCATGAAACCTAACATACCAAAGATTATTTTCGTTCGTCGTCTCAGCATGCTTCTGGCTCATCTCAACTGGTAGAGACAGGGCTCAATGACAGCTCGATATTGGACACGCATCGCAGAGCTGTAACGCGGTGCTGCACTGCTTCGGGTTGCGTGTAATCTCTGCATGGCTGTACATCGAAGACAACGAAAACGACTGCTTTGCCGCTGATACCTACCATCATATCTGCCCTTTGATCTGTAGTGCAAAGCGACGCGCATCCAGTCAGCATGAATCCAACATCTCACCCTTTTCAACGCGCTCCGTGCACTTACATCCACCTTGCGAAACTTCTGTATCGCATCCGTGAGCGGTTGCATGGCGGCCTTTGCATCCCATTGCCGCTTGTCGAGCGGCAAGCTGGGTATCGCTTTGGATTTCTTCTTCTTGCCGTTCGTGGGTGCTGCCGGTGCCAGCGCGGCCAGCTCGGCCGGTGTCAGCTCGAGATAGACAGCAGCTCCGTTGGTGGAGAGGAACTCGTTGGCTTCGGCCACGTCTTGGAACGCCAGCTCCTCGGCAATGAAGCTGAGCGCGATCGAGGGTCGATAGCTGTTCGAAAAAGATCATCGGGATGTCAGTTTGTTGGGTGGAGAGGATTGATTCGGGTCGAGGGATGCCTTACCACTTGGACATGATGAGAAGCGCATTGATGCGTTCGCGCTCCACAAAGTGGTCCATGATGTAGGCGTTCATGTTGGGCGCATCTGTATACAGCTGGAAGAACGAGTGGTAGTTGCCCGTCACCAACGCGGCGCGCACCTCGAGCGCGTGTGCGACTGCGGTTTCGGCCTTGTGCTCCTCTGTCAGTTCGGCCATAAGTGCATTCACATCTGCAAGAGGATGAAGACGAAAAGTCAGCACGGAGCCCCACTCTGTCTGGCGTTGCGCTGCTGACTTACCTCTGCGGTTCTTGGTGTGCAGCAGATACAGAATCCTGTAAGCGAGAAACTCCATGGCGCTTCCCTTGATGCCGTACGCATACAGCCCTCTCAACTGGCTCTGGCACTGGTTGTACTCGCCCAGGTCGCCCATCTCGAGCGCAATGCGTGCATGGATCTCGTACACCTTGACGGTGAACTCGTTCTTGATGCGCTGTACCGTCAAGTCCTGACGCATCGACTTGAACTGATCGCAGATGTAAGAGTAGTTGTTCTCCGTGCGCCACTTTTTCTTGAGCAGCTCGAGCGTCTGCACGAGCGTCGACAGCGGGCGGACGGTTTTGGGGTCGGGAGCCGAGGTGAGACGCAGATACGACTTTTCGAGCTTGCTGCTGGTGCCGACGACGGTGTGCTCGTCCCAGTCGATGACGTTGGGATCGGCGACTTCGGTGTCTGTGAACTGAGGGCCACGTATTGGCGACGCCGGTGCGAACTTGGCTTTGCCGTTGGCGAGACCGTTGGGGCGCATTACGCCAAATCCTGAAGAGGATGAAGATGCACCCCCACCAAACCTGGATGCCAAACTCGTAGACGCAATAGCGGTCTCGAGCATGTCGTCCTCCTGCCTCAGAAACTCCTGCTGCTCCCTTTCGAAGCGTTTTGCGCGCTTCTCCTTCCTCTGCTGCTCTTCATAGTCGGACGGAGACAGGCTGGCGGTGGATGTGCTGGCGGACGGTGCTGCGCGTTTCTTGAGAAGCGACTTTTTGGTGGATGGACCTGCCAAGCTCTTGAGACTGGCGTTGGCCCAGTCGGTGGTGTGGATGGTGCCGTTCTGGAAAGAGTCAAAGATGAGCGCTCGCAGCTCTTCCGAGACGGCCTTTCGGTTGGCGTCGGTGCATGCAGCAAAAGCGCGATTTGCAAAGTCCTTGAGAGACTGCGGCCACTCTGTTTGCGACGACATGGCGATGAAGAGCGGGGATGGAGACGATGAAGAGGCGCAACGGTAGTGTCGTTAACGCATGGTATCCTGAATGCTCGTCTGTGTACTTGGGCACGGATTGCCAGCCGCTTGATTGTTTGCTCAGCTGCTGCTGCTGCTGCTGTTGTTGTTGGCGCTGCTACTGCAGTGCTATGCTGTCGAGTGCTGCTGCGAACGTGTCGATGATATGCGGGAAAAGAGAGAGTTGGACAGGAACGTCGAACCTATCGTCTGGCTTTGTGGAGCTGCATCATCGAAATCTTTTTCCCGATTTCCTGTTCAGATTCGCGATTCTTTCGAAATTTAACAAGCTCAAAAAAGCACAGGCTCGTAGCTGCTCCGCCCAGGCTGCGTCTTGGATCTCAGAGCAAGAGCTTCGAGGCAAGGACCGATGTCGAGGCTGCAGGTTCCAACCCAACCAAAAGATTATGGCGATGAGCGCGCGAGCTTGCGCTTGTCGAGTGTGGATGGGTGCCTTTGTGCGCTTGCGAGACGCAGCTTGGCAGCTCGACAGATCCCGGCGAGCTCCAGACTGGGCCAAGCAGACAGCATAGAAACTCGAGGCCCATGGAGAGGCAGCTCTTTACTATCGTTGCCTTGGCAGAATGGACAGTGTGATGTGACTTTAGGCAGTGAGCAGGAAGCAGTGATTGTTGCATGACTTTCGGACCCTCTCACGTCTCAGCTCGTCTTTTTTTGGAAGGAAGGCGGCGCGGTCTTCTCAAGTGGCGTGTGTTGTGTGTGTGTGTGCGTGTGCGTGTGCACCAGCCATTTTTTGAACTTTATCTGAAAAATGAAATTGCAAAGACAACAGTTCAAGGCAGCAGACGGCTTTGTGACGGTTTGGACGTCTCGAGGCGCGTCTCGCTTGTGCTCGTGCTCGTGCTCTTTTTGTTGTGACGGTGATGCAGCTGCTGCACCTCTGCACTCTGCGACTCAGAAACCAACACTCTCTCAAGCCGATTTTCGACTTCTCCGTCAGTCGGCCTGTCCGCCTGTCTTTGCTCTGTCACTTTTTCTCGAAGACACGCACGCGCCCAGTCTTTTTTTTTTTTTTTTTTTTTGGATTGAATTTGGCTGGCCGAGTGAGCAGCAGGAGACAGCAGGAGCCCGAGCCATCAACTTTGTGATTTTTTGTTCCGTTCCCACACAGAGACACGCACACACTCACGCTCGCCGACACACACACACTCCCACGGTCACATCGCGCTGAGCAAGCACGCACACACCTTGGATTCGGAGACACTTCCGATTCTGGTTGTTGGCTCACTCATTCTTCCGCTTCCTGCTTCTCGCCTTGTCTCTCTCTGCTCTGCAACAGCTCTGGCCAGCCCTCTCTTGATGCAACGGCACCGTTCCAGTCTCTGAGGTCGAGGCTCTCCCAAGTGCGGATGCTGTTCGGCTGCTTTGCTCACCTTTGCATCGCCACGGCTCAGTCGCCAACAACCGTCACCACCACCACCACCACCACCAACTAGCTCGCTCGCTCGTTCGCTAGCCCTCTTTCCTTCATCACGTTCGCTCGCCCAGCTCCAACACAATTGACGACGACGACGACCAAAAACTGGCCAAACTGCCTCCTCTCTCACGATCACCACCGCAGGTCACCATCCACCAGCGAATACTCTCCTGGTCTTTTACGTAGACCACTCGATCAACTCATCGAGCCAGGCGTCCTCATTCCGAACCTTCGCTCGCTCCACTCTGCATACATCCATCCCTCACGAAAAGGGTTGCCTGTTGATACCTGTCCAGCAGCCCGCTACTCGCACTCGCATTCGAGGTCCCATCACCCTCCATCCATTCTCGAGCGCATGCCTCTTTAGCCAAATCGCCCACGTCAGTTGCTGCCCGCTCCGTCGCTCGGGCTCCCACCAGCCTCAACGATGTCGGACCAACTGCGTCGAGCAGATCCCCAGCAAAGGAGCTCGCGCCCACGCATGAGCTCCATATACGACGAATTCGGCCGCCTCTCTCTTTCCTCATCCACCTCGGTCGCTGCAGGTCTGCCCGCCTCGTCGCTCTCGCTCACCTCGTCTGCCTCGCCTTCTCTCAATGCTGCTGCTCCCACGCGCTCGCGCCTCAACTCCACCACCGGCGTCTCGTCCACCGCGCCCCTCTCCAGCTCGTCGAACTCGAGCGCACGCGCACGCGCACGCACCATGTCGTCTGCATCTCGCCTCTCGACCACATCGTCCTCCTCGCAATTTGAGCCTGCTTCCGAGCCTCGACACAACACGGATCGCGCCTACGCCACCCTCGGCTCGAGACAGCCCGCCGCCTCCATCGCGCAGAGTCCGTCACATTCCTCCAGCATCGCATCTCGTCGCACCTCGTGGACACCACGCAAGCTCTCGCAATCCGGGACCACGCCATCGCTAGCCGAGCCTGACCCCAACGCATCATCCAGCGCCGGCACTTCTACCAGTGCCAGTGCATCCCAGGCAAGACCCTCCACCGGCTCCAGAATACCCTCCTTTGGTCGCACCGCCTCGTCACAACCTCGACTCGGCGACGCACTCCTGGGCCAGCGCAAAACCAGCGACTCCTTGTCTCGGCCTCTGACGCTCACCTCGTCGGCCTCCAGCTCCTCCCTTACCTTCCCCGCCCGATCCGACTCGCTCTCCCGCTCTTCGCGCCTTGCAAGCAACCCAACCTCAGCCTCGATGAGCTCCAGCCAGTCGGTCAGCAGCGTCTCTTCCATCTCCCGCTCCACCAGTGGCACCATGGGTCCACCGCAACTGTCTGCTTCTCAGTCGTCTAGCCTCATCGGTCGCAGAGCCGCCGCCAACCCTGCTCAAGCTCCTTCGACAAGCAACCATGGCGCAGCCCAACTGCCACGCATCTCGCCCTCGCTTCCCGACTTTGGCCAGGGCTTTGGTGCTGCTCTCTTCGAAGACGACACACTCTCCTACCGATCCGATCATGCCACGGCCATGCACAGCAGCACCAGCATCGCAGAGCTTGACGAGCGCGAAGAGGATAGTCTCACGCCCCAAGCTTCATCAGGCCCCTTCCCCGCCTCCGAGTCGCGCAAAGCCTCCCTGTCCAACGGCAAATCGAGTCAGATGCACCTCGGCCTCCGCGAGTCGCCCAGCCTCTCGTCGCGCTTTTCCAACTTTTCCAGTGCCCTGGCCACACCAGAAGCCTCAGACGACCCCAGCAAAGTGCTCGGACGCTCAGCTGCCTCTGCCACCTCGCGATCCATGCGCGGCGAAGGCAGCAGCAGCAACGGCGGTGGCCTCGGCATCGGCCTTCCTGATCTTGCCTCCGAGACGCGAAACAGGCAGGCGACATCAGGCAGCATCCACGCCAAGAACTCGGCAGGCGATGTCGAGGTGCTCCAGACGCCAGACAAGTTCGGCATCCAGAGCCGCACACCCAGTGGCACGCCTCGCGTCTACGACCGAGCCGGGCAGATTGGCATCGGCGAGCTGGCCACGCCTCGCTGGAACTTTCCTTCCACCGCACTGCCCACTTGGAAGGCAAACGCAGACGCGACACCCCTCTCGGCCTCCAAGGTCGCCCAGCGTCGCAACGTCAGTGGTGCATTGACCGACGACGGCACCGCACCAGAGCAGCAGATCAGCATTTCCGTGCCCGAGAAGCACAACTCTGCCCTCGAGCAACAGATCGAACCGCACAAATCAAACGGCCCACAGTCACTCCCCCGCCGAGGCGAAGCCGTCCGTCATTCGCGCTCCATCTCGTATTCCTCGCTCAACAGCATGCAGCGCAATGCGCTGCGCGACCCCGAACAGCTGCTCTCCAACCTGCCCATCAGCCCATCCATGCCCGGCGGTCGTCCTATGGCGCTCGACGGCAACCAGTCGCTCCACGCCTTGACCCGCGGCTATTCTGACAAGCAGTCCGAGTTCATGGCCGAGCTCGATGGCGTCGCTGCCAGCATCGGTGCCGCTCCCGAGAGTCCCACGTTCTCCATCAGCGCACGCACCGAATCCGAAACCAGCATCGCCCAGCACGAGTCAGCCGATGTCTCGCTCGCAACCTCTGGCAGCCACGCGTCTCGCTCCGAGGCGCACAGGTTGACCGCAGACCGATCCCCCGCCATCGGCGACCTCTCGTGGGCGGCGGGCGAGACCGGGCCGTTCGGATCTGGAGGACCAGGCCTGGGTATCGAAGGTTCCAAGTCGATGACGTTTGGCGATGCCAACTTCGGCAATGGGACCGCCGACGACGAATGGCGTCAGAGTTTCGACCTGAATGCTGCCATCACCGACTTGCTCCACGACCACGACGAGCTACATCGACGCAGGCAGTTGAGGGACAGAGCGACGTCGGATGCGTCGGAGTTGGGCGCCAACACCGCAACACGAACCGCTGCCCGTCTCAGATCGGATTCCATCAGGCGAGCAGACGAGTCTACTGCCTCTGCTCGGAACGCTTCTGAAGCAGCCTCGGCAGACGGTCCACGCGCGCCTCTTTCTTCGACGCGCAGAGAGCGTCTGGTGAGCACAGGCGCGCCTTCTCAGGACCCCAACTCGTCGATCACCTCTGCAACCAGCTCCATAGCGCCTGCCACGCCTCGCATGTCCCGAAACAGTGCCTCCTTCCGCAGCAAGAGAACCTCGTCGGCTAGCATCGGCCAGTCGCTTCTGCGGGGCTCCGTCCCTTTCGGCCATGCAGACGACTACGAGAGCCGCCTCAACTCTCGAGAGGATGCTGCTGCCGATGCGCTCCGCAAGCTCGATGGACTTGGCAGCACGCCTAGGGTCAGCCGTGATGGCAAGACCGACGCAAAGAGCCCGCGCACCAGCCGTGTCCTGTCACGACCTGGCAGTGCCGGACGAAAGACGCCGGGCAGCAGCAGTCGAGCCTCCTCGCCGGGAACTCGAAGTCGACGTTCGAGCAACTACGACGCTTCCTCTCGCTCCATCGACAAGTCGAGGCCGTTGGATGACGCATCGGCCCGCAACAGCATACGAGCTTCGAAGCTCGTCGCACGTGTACGCACCGCCGACGACGCGTCAGCTTCGCCTGCCAACTCTTCGGCCGACTCGAGTCGCACTTCAGTCTATGCAAGCCCACGTCTGCGTCGATCGCAGCTGCCACCCCTTCCGCAGAACGAGATCACGCAAAGCTCGCGAAGGGCGTCGGCAGCACAGAGCAACAACGCTGGTAGGGATGTTTCTGCTTCCGCCAGTCCGCTCATTGGCACACCCGTCATCACTCGCAGCCACTCTCGCTCCAAACGCATGAGCGGCAACAGCGACGCTTCGGCCATTGCTTCCGATGGCAGCCGCTTCGACTCTGCCGCGGGCTTCAACGACGACCCGGACGCAAGTCGGCATGCTGCCATCCCGCCTGTGCCTCCCCTGCCCAAGGTATGGGAAGGCTCGCGCTCCACTTCGCTCACCTCGGAAGCGTTCCAAGCCGCTTCGGCCAAGAGCCCCAGCCTCACGGCCAGCCACAGCTTTGTATCGACCGTCAGCGGTGGCGACAACAGCGACAAGATGCCCACGCCCAAATCGCCGCTGAGCCCACGCATGCAGGAGCTCGCCGAGGTGGCTGCGCTGGCTGCACGCAAACCAAGCTTGGGCAAGCTCAGCGACAATGCCTCTCGAGGCTCTTCGACCAACGACGTTTCGATGCAGTGCGCCGCGGCAGAGCCAGTGGAAGAGATGATGTCTTCCTCAGACCCTCCTGTGGCCGAAGACGGATCCGTTGTCAGCGCCTCAAATTCAGCAAGTACAGATGCGGATGCGTTTTCGATTGCTTCCTCGCGACCCAAGTCGAGCGCCTTGCGCCGAGCCAGCGTAGCGTCTCTGGGCAGGCTGATACGCACATCGCAAAGGGACAAGGAAGCGGATCAGCTGCCAACCGGCTCAAGCTCGCAGACCTTCGCTGCTCCTGGAGGAGAACCCGGCATCAGTCCTAAATCTCGACGCACTCCGTCCTTCTTCCACCGAACACCCAAGTCGAGCGACAGCTCGTCCATCACCGAGTCGAGCACGCAGGACAGCGGTCGCCTGTCGCGCAAGTCTCTTTTGGGTATTGCTGGAGATCTGCTCAGCCGCTCTGGATCGCGACGCAACACTGCCGACACATCAGCAGCAGCAGCAGCAGCGGCGAATGCAGCACGTTCGAGCGCGGCGCAGTCGACCGCTTCGCCTGTGCGCAGGCGCGGCCAGTCGATCGCATCTGCAAGCACCACTTCGATCAGGAAGCCGCTGGCAAGTGAGTCGACGGCGGCGAAAGCTCGCGATGGAGTTCCTTCCAGTTCGGCAAGTGTAGCTGCTCAGACGCCCTCGCGATCCACGCGGACGACCGTTGTCGCCAGCGGCGTGCCATCGTCCAGCCCAAGCGTTGGCAGTCGTACCGCCTCTCCCGCCAAGTCTGCCTCGCTCTCGAGCCGAATCCCCCGAGTCGCCACCATGAAGGCGTTGCCGCGGTCTACGGCCACAGGCGCTGGAGGCTCGGAGACGGGCGGAAGCGTGATTCGGGCCGCTGCTGCCGCCTCGTCGTCGATCCCGATGAGCAAATCGCATCATCCGTCGCTGGCAGCCAGCATGGGCATGGTGTCGACGCAGACTTTCGACGACGACGACACTCGTTCCGTCTCTGGCTCGGACACCACGGCAGGCACGGCCAAGCACAGCCAGGCATCGTCCAAAGCGGCGCCGTCTCCTGGTGTTGCCCAAGTCTCGAGCAGCCTGGTTCCGATCCTCAATGCCTATGCTGCAGCCAAGACGCCCGCCGAGATCGAAGGCGTGCTGCGACGAGCCCGCATTGCTGCCTACTCGTCGAACCTCACTCGCAACGACCGCGAAGTGCTCAACAACCTCGCCAACCGTCAGGATCGACAGAAGCGGGATGCGAGCCCATCGTCAACAGCTGCCAACAGCGGCAGCAAGGAGGATGCATCGTCTGCTGGGACCGACAAGGGCGTTGCTCGAACACCAAAGACGAGCACAGGCGCCTCAGTCACGGCGAGCGCAACAAGCAAGACAACATCTGTTGTTGCTGCCACTCCGACCTCTTCCAACGGCACCAAAGGACCGTCGCCAGCCGTTCCTGCGAGCAAAGACGTCGGCAGCGTGTCGGTACCGGTGCGCAAAACACGCGCTTCGCTCAGCACCACCTCTGCGGTTCCGTGTACGACCAAGACGAGCGCGCTCCAGACGCCTGCCAGCGAACGCCTGACCAAGATCAGCAGCAGTGCTACTACGCCTGCGCTGGCCCGACGCAGCCCCGCCTTGTCAGACGCTGCCGGCTCCACCGCTTCCGCCCGGGCGACGCCCATCCAGGACGAAGAGGAGCGTCTGGGCGACAACGAGATGGAGGACTACATCCGACGTCAGCAGGCACGCAAGCTGGCGTCCGGCGCCTCGCAGGCCGACTTGGACAAGATGCTCGAGTTCCCCGAGCCCGTCGCGCCCAGCCGGCAGCTCTCTCCGCGCCAGGCGGAAGTGATGTACGGCAACAAGATGTCGGACTTTGAGCTACAGGAGATCTTCAACTACGCCGAGATCTACTACTGCGGACAGAACGCCAAGCGCAAGCACGCGGCCACGGTGGAGAACGCGGAGCAGAACCACGGCTTTGACGATGAACGCGGCGACTACAATGTGATCAGCAAGGACCACCTCGCGTTCCGGTACGAGATTGTGGATCTGCTCGGCCGCGGCTCGTTCGGGCAGGTGCTGCAGTGCCGCGACCACAAGACGGGCAAGACGGTGGCGATCAAGCTGATCCGCAACAAGAAGCGGTTCCACCACCAGGCGCTCGTCGAGGTGCGCATCCTCGAGAACCTGACCAAGTGGGACCCGGACGAGCGCTTCAACGTGATCAAGATGACCGAGTCGTTCCTGTTCCGCAACCACCTCTGCATCGCCACGGAGCTGCTCAGCATCAACCTGTACGAGCTGATCAAGGCCAACAACTTTGCCGGCTTTACCACCAACCTGATCCGCCGATTCACGTCGCAGGTGCTGCAGTCGCTCGTGCTGATGAAGCACCACCGCATCGTGCACTGCGACCTCAAGCCGGAGAACATCTTGCTGCAGCACCCGAGGAAGAGTGCGATCAAGGTGATCGACTTTGGCTCGAGCTGCTTCGAGAACGAAAAGGTGTACACGTACATCCAGAGTCGGTTCTACCGCTCGCCCGAGGTGATCCTGGGCATGAACTATCACACGGCGATCGACATCTGGAGCTTGGGCTGCATCATTGCCGAGCTGTACACGGGCTATCCGCTGTTCCCCGGCGAAAACGAGCAGGAGCAGCTGGCGTGCATCATGGAGATCTTGGGCGTGCCCGATCGATACCTGGTGGAGCGCAGTTCGAGGAAGAAGCTCTTCTTCGACAGCACGGGCCAGCCGAGACCCGTGGTCAACTCGAAGGGCAAACGCCGTCGACCGAGCAGCAAGACGCTGGCGCAGGCCCTCAAGAGCGACGACGAGCTGTTTGTCGACTTCATCGCGAAGTGTCTGATCTGGGACCCGGAGCGAAGGATCAAGCCGGACCCGGCGATGCGACATCCCTGGATCCAGCAGGGCAAGAAGCTGTCTGCTGCTGTGGGGGCCGTGTTGAGCGAGGCGTCGGCTGCGAACCGGGCTGCAGGCGGCGGCGTGAGCAGTTTGCCGCACGCTCTGCCGAGGAAGACGGCCAGCTCGACGAGCTCGCGCATCGCTGCAGCCAAGGCTACGGGCAGCAGTGCCTTTAGCAGTGCAGCAGGCTTGACTGCAGCAACGACGACGACGACGACGAGCAGCAGCACGACGACGACCATGACGCCCAGGACCAAGGCCCTGTCAGCGAGGGCGTCTGCTGTCAATGGCGGAGGTGGAAGCGCGGTCGGCGGCGGAGGCAGCAACAGCGGCAGCAGCGGCAGCGTCGGCTATGCGGCGAGTCCGAGAAGGAGTGCGGCTGCGACGGGTGGCGCGGGCATTGCGGCTGCTGCTGCTGCTAGTATAGGAACACCTTTGCGTGCGCCCAAGGCGTGAAGGTATGGCTGATCGGGGGATTTGTTCTGTCACATTCGTATGAAGGACATGATGGGACACTTACTTGACGCCGAGCGATCGAAAGCAACGCAAGCCACACAGACAAGAAACGACAAGATCCGACGCTGTCTTGATTTGAACTTTTCCCAGCATGCATGCAATGACTCTCTTTTTTTTTTCTCAAACAAGTCTGTTGAGTGTCAGCCGTGAGCCCGACGTGAGGATGGGAATTGCCTATGAGGACACAGTCGCGAACGGATGGTGAGAAAGTGGAATGTCTTTGCGAGTACGGAAGAGTGAGGGTTGGACACGGCGTGAGATGCTTTTGAGTGATTGACAAGTCAGTGGACGGAGGGAATCGATCTAGAGGTAAGCGGCCTGACCGCGCCTAGCGAGCTCGACGACCTTCCACCCTCCCGTGACCTGATTATCCAGCTCCTCCTCGACCCTCGTGAGCACCATTGCATACCGGCACAGATCCGGCTGGCTGTCATTACCCGCTTTAACCTCGCCCGTCTTGGGATCCTTAAAAAACATCAACTCCTGGCTGGTAAAGCTGACGACCAAGACGGGGACGTTATTGTCGAGCACTTTGGCCTGGAGGATCTCGACCTGCTTGAGGTCGAGCAGGCGGCCTTCGGGGAGGAGGCCTTTGGAGAGGTACGGGTCGATGGTGGCCATGAGCAGGTTGAACGTTGCTTCGCCGCACCACTGGCGCAGGAGGTGGCGCGCCGCGCCGTGGTATGCGTCGATGAGTTCCGGAACGACGTACTCGCGCAGATCGCGCTGGAACGACTCCAAGGTGAACGTGGGGTCGAGCAGCTTCATCTGGCGCGTAACGCGTGCGAAATCGTTTTCCTCAAACAGGCTGCCGAACCAGTCGGTCACGCCGCGCACGCGCTCGACCACCGGGTTTTCGGACTCGTGGTACGCCATCGACAAATCGTTCAGCTTGCGGAAGAGTGGATTGGAGGTCTTGAACGACGACCAGGCTTGTTTGTACGCCGGCTCGGGACGCAGGACGAGCGCTTGGGTGGTGGTGTTCTCGGTAAAGGTGCGGACGCGCACCGCGTAGCCGGCGGGCTTGGGCGGTGCTGCTGGTGGTGTGGCGCTGCTGGTGGAAGGCTGTTCTGGTGTGGCGGCGGACTGTGGTTCTGGCTGCGCTTGCTCTGCTTCCGGTTTGGCACCTGCTCCAGCATCAGCGGCACCGGCACCGGC
>LT795066.1:268432-281090 GCA_900162835.1 Sporisorium reilianum f. sp. reilianum | reverse complement strand
GTACTGGAACTGCGCGGCCGTCTGCTCGAACGCGTGCGACTTGGCCAGCCGGTGCAGGCGCTGTTGGAGGCGCGTCGTCTTGGCGCCATCGGGCAGGAGCGCGAGCTGGCCCGTCAACGCGGCTTCTTTCAGCAGCTTGGCTTGGCGCCGGAGCGAGTATTTGGGCGGCGCCCAGCAGCCGGTGGTTGTGGACTTGGTCGGTTCGAACAGCGATGCTGATGTGGAAGCCGAGGCGGTGGTGGTGGTGGAGGAGGAGGAGGAGGAGGAGCTCGAGCCGAGCGAGGCGGCGTGCGAGACCATGAACCTGTCGAGCACGCTTCCGTATGCGCTGGTGTGCTTCGCGGCGCTGCGCGCGAGCGTTGTTCGGAAGGCCATCTTTTCGTGTACTGTAGTATCGAATGTGAGCGATCGTGGTGATGGTGACGAGCAGAGAAGCGACGATTGTGAGCAAAAGCAAAAGCAAAAAGCTTCGCTTCTTCTTACCGCGCGAAAATCTTCTTTTCTTTCAATTTCAATTAGTAAGCGGGATGTAACAGCAGCAAAAATTCGAGGCTGTGGCTGAGTCCAACAGAGAGGCCGCGTTGTTCGACACTTCTTCCTGACTTTGTTCAACAGCTTCGCAATCGTTGGTCTGACTCGATCCTTGTCCACCATCAACCGTCTGCCTCAGCATCTCCCTTGATTCTCCTGCGAAAAGCTTCACGAAGAGCATCCCTTCGCAGCTCCACCATCTCCACCCACCGCTTCGCTTCCCCAGGGCGTACCTCGGCTCCAACACCACCATGTCCGCATCCCCGCTCCCCTCCACTCCCAACTACATCGCCGAAACGCGCCAATCATGCCACGACCTCTCCATCACGCTCGGCCTCACCCCGAACCTCGCTGCCATCGACGTGTTCCTCCTCTCGCTCGACCAGACCACTTTCGACCGGCTGCGCACCCAGCACGGCCTCGCCTTCCCGCTGCGCTTCCCCACGCCCACCGCCGAGATCAACTTCCTCGCGCTCCTCGCGCTCCTCAACGCGTTCAGCGGGTACCGTGCGGCGTTCCACAAGGCGACGGGCATCGGGGCGTACCAGAATGTCGTGCGGCTCATGATGGGGCTCTATATCAGTTCGGGCGAGGAGGACCGGGTGGTGGGCGCCAGTGCATTGACCGCCAACGGCATGGTCGCGCTGACCGAGGCCAAGGTCGTCGAGCTGTTGGGGGTGAGTGTGCACGAGGAGCGCGAGCACGAGACGCTCAAGGGCGTCACCGTCGGTGTGCGCGGCGGCGACATGTTGGACGCTGTACAGCTCATCCTGCGCACACTGCAAAACGTCGGCAAAGCGCTGCTCGCCGCAGGACACCCCAGTCTCGGCGCATACCTCGTCCACCTGCTCCAAGACACCAAGTCGCGCAACCTCACCGACGAACAGGCAGCCGACCACCTCGTCCAGCAGCTCGCCACCACCTTCGCCGAATTCCGCGACACCCACCACTTGCCCGGTCCAAACAAAGACGTCTTCCTCTTCAAACGCATCTTCTTCCTCCTGCACTCGCTGCACCTCAAGTTCGGCGCGCGTGAGGATTTCCACATCCCGGACACGATGCGCGTCCTGCCCATGTTCGTGGACAACGTGCTGCCGACGATGTGCGTGTGGTTCGAGCTGCTCAGCGTGCCTGCGACCGCACCGGCGGGCATGGAGACGCTGTACGACTGGATGGCAAGTGCGCATCAGCATGGCGATTTGGACAGGGCGAAGCTGGAGGGGATGCAGAAGAACACCGAGGGCCCGAAGCTGACAGTGGACGAGGCGTATGCGGTGCGCGCGGCGACGCTGAACGTGGGGAGTGTGGTCGTGGACCGGGCCAGGGTGCTCGCGAAGGAGCAAGGGAGGGGGTGGTTGGAGCAGCTGAACGAGGTCGATCTGGATGGGTACCTGTGGGCTGTCGCCAAGGACGATGCGGCGTTGAGGAAGGTGCCGCGCTTCAGGTTCGACACGGTGCACTTCTGATTGTCAGTCCTTACTTGAATGTCATGACGGAAATTGTGACATGGCGATGTGTGAAAGTGTGTCGAGCAGCGAAGCGTTTCACAGACCGGCTTGCGCAGCCATGACAAGTCAAAGTCTAAGTCATACTAAGCAACCTCACAGATCACGCTACAATAGCGCTCAACACCAGCCCAAACCCGTACATCCATACACCCCCCACACTCCCTCCTCACGACAACTCGGCCGGCATAACCACGTCCATCTGCACAGCCGCAATCCAGTCCGCCAGGCCGCCCCTCCCGCCCGCCCCACCACCGCCCGCGCCCTGCTGCACAAAGTCGTCCTCGTAATAATCGCGCAGCGCAAACGGCTCGGCGGGCGAGAGCAGCTGGCCGTGCGGCACGAGCGCGGGCACGCCAAAGTGCGGGGCGGGCTGCTGCTGCGGTGGTGCAGAGGCGTTGAGCGTGGGTTGCGGCTGTGAGGTGGGGGCTGCGAGGGCGAGGTCTGGGGTCAAGGAGAGCGTGAGTGTGCCGGGTGGCACGGCGGGGGTTGGGGTTGGGGCGATGATGGGCGGGTGCAGTGTTGTGGCTGAGGATGTGAGCAGGCCGTGCGACGAGGAGGGTGCGGCGTCGTGTTCCTGCTGTCCGCTGCCCTTCCTGCTGCCACGCGAGCCGCGCTTGCCCGCCTTGGTCCCGTGCCGCTGCGGCGTCGTCTGGACGCTGTTCTTGCCCGCAGTGCTTCCTCCGCTTTCGCTCCGCTGCGCCTGCGCCTCCGCACCCTCCCTTACCGACCGCGGGTGCAACAACGCCATCACATGCCGATCCACCTGCAACGCGCTCACGCCCACATCCCCCTCTGACCTTACCAGCGCCTCGAAACTCGTCTGCACCGCGCCCCTTAACTGCCGTATCAACCGCAAGCACCCCTGTGCAAACGCCAGCAGCGACGGGAGACACGCCTTCTCGTCCCTTACCGACCCTTCCAACTCCAACACGCACTCGTCAATGGTCCTCGTGAAATGCATAAGCGTGGTCCAGCAATTCGCGCGGTCGGACAGGCCCGGGACGCCGTCGCCGCGGCTGCGGATGAGGAGCAGTGCGGCGGTGGCGAGCGTCATGCACGGCTCGGTGGTGTACTGGAACCACCAGGCCGACCCCGTGTGGTCGCAAAAGCGGTTCTGGAGCGCACGCAGCGCGCGCGCACCGCGGATGGAGCGCAGCGCGCTGTGCGTGGCGATGTGGCGGCTGACCGCGAGCTCGGCGTTGGTGATGCGGCCGTTGGGCGAGAAGAAGCGGCGGTGCAGCGAGCCGCGCTGCCACGCGGTCGTGAGCTGCAGCCAGCACCGCCGGCGCGCGCGGAACGGATCGTGCGTGTCGAAGGTCAAGTCTGGATCGTCGCACCGGTACGTCGCATCGAGGTGCGTCAGCATGGTGGCGATCTTCCGGTCCGTCTCCATCGCCTTCCGATGCAGCGGCGGTCCGTAGCATAACGTGCTTGATACGAGCTGTGCCATCTGGCCGCCCTGCATCTGCAACCGCGCAAGACACGCGTCGCGGGGCGCGCCGCAAGCGGACCAAGGCGCAGCGTCGCTCGGCTGGTCCACGCTGAACTGCGACTCGACGATGAGCGGCTTCGTGTTGGCGCCGACTGCAAACGCGTGGTCGTACCCGTACACGAGCCACGCAAGGCGTCGCCGGTGGTCGAGTTCCGGTTGTGAGAGCAAGCTGTTGTGGCCCGGGTCTTCAAAGAGGGCGCAGGCGGTGGCGGCGCGGATGGTGAGCGCCCAGCAGGGGAACTCGGTGGCGCGCGTGCCGTGCAGGCCTTGGTTGGACCAGAGGGAGAAGGCGGACAGGTTGGCCTGCACGAGCTCGAGCGTCATCTCGTCGAGGCGCACGCATTCGTCGATGAGTGCCGCGACGTGGTGCGTGAGGAGCAGCAGCGCTTTGACGCGCGCGTTGGCGTCCGGGTCGACGTTGGCAGGGCCGGGGGCGACGACGCCCGGTCGGGAAGCGGGCAGCGACTCGGCGATCGCGTCCGGTGCCATGGACTCGAGCGTCTCGCCCAGCACGCAGGCGAGCAGGGCAAGGCGCGACAAGTCCCCGGGCCGGAACGCGATCCCCGCCGCAGCATCATCACCCGCAGGATCGCAACCCCGCGCAGGCAGCACGACGCGGTAGAACAGCTCCTCCATGTGCGTCTCGAGCAGATCCTGACACGTAATAGTAAACTTCCAGTCCACATGCCACAGGTAGTGCCGCAGCAGCGACGCCAGCTGCGTCCAGTCCGGCACGATGCGTGCGAATTCGACCATCTTTGTCAGGCACGCTCGCTCGACGTAGCGCGACGCCGCAGACGGCGGCGGTCCTGGTGAGCCTGAGCTGGAGGAAGCGGCATCGGGCGAGGCACGGCTGCTGGATTGTGAAGCGCCTTGCACGCTGAGGTCCTTGAGCATGAGGTTGATGAACGCCATCATCGGATGTTCGGCCGGATGCTGAGCGGGCTGCTGCGGGTCGAGGTCGTCCGTGTCGTCGGGCTGGGGTGCGTCGAGGATCGCGTTGATCTCGGCGAGCGACCTGCGCGCCTGCTTTTTTTGTAGGGCTGTTCGATAGAAAGCGACATTGTGTGGTGGTTAGTGACGAGGACGGCAGTGTGGCAGAAGGTGCCGGTTGCTTACTCTGAGGATCCAGCTGACTCGTGTTGAACGTCTTGCAGAGATGCTCGGTCCCGCGGCGTATGCACGTAGAACAAGGTCGTTGTCGATCGCACTGCGAGAGAGCAAATACAAACAGTGTCAGTTGAACGGTCAAGTGAGGCGATGATGCAGTTTGTGCAAACATACCTTGACCTTGCGAAGATAGCATTCGAGGCAGACGGTCGGCTGGCCGAGCTTGCGCCTGCTGCTTCCCGCGGACGCCACGGGCGGCATCGTAGCAGATGAGACGCGTTCTCTCGCGTGAGAGGTGCAGCTATGATAGCGAGGAGCAGGTGAGCCTCACGGACTCACCATCGAGCCAGAGCGATGCCTTGGTGAAGCTGTCCGATGCTGAGAGGCAAGGCAGAGACGCGATTGCTGTCAAGACTCGAGTGCGTCGAGGTGATCGTAGAGGCAAAGAATGTGCGGTCGCCTTTTAGCAAACCACCCGCAGCCGCTGTGATGTGCCGGTATGCGCTTCCGTCGATCGCAGCTCTACAGCCTCGTTGGCGACGCTGAGAGAGAAGGGGCGACACGGCAAAGCGCAGCTTCTTGCTCTGTCTTGGCACGCAGTGATCGCAGTGGAGCCGAACCCGGATTCGCCGTGATGAAGGCGCAACGAAATGAAGGCTCAGACCACCGATCGTCCGCGTAACAGTCTAGAGCCGCCTCCTCAACAATTTGAAGCGTGGGAGTCGAGCGGCGCAGCAGCCAAGTGAGGAGTCGAGACTTGGACGTACCACCCTGATCACAATGCGAAGTGGTGGCGGTGTGGATCACGAGATGGTGGGGAGGCGTCTCGGGCTGCGCCGGAAACGGTGGTGAAGTCTAGACGGCGGGATATGAAAGCGGTGGAAAGAGGTGTGGTTGAAAGGTGAGAGGCAGACATCGTGACGAGCTTGGGTGAGTTGCACCGAGCGGATGAACCTCGTAGAGGAAAGCCGTGGAGCAACAGCGTCTCCCCGCACCCTCACCCAGGAGCGTACGGCGAGCATTCACATGGATTGAGAGCATTCCCGACGTCACAGTCACGCACCAAAACACTTTGGACCACTTGCAAGCGTGCACGGCATACACACATCCAAGGCACGCCGTCGCAAAGCGAAACCGCGGCGACAGCCATCCCAGAGCCGCAGACTCGGCATCGTGGGGCGCGCAAGATGCATAACCGCGGTCGAGCGCGGCTTTTAACACGGCGTGCACAGCGACCCAGATGCGCAGTACAGCGAGATGGCAGTGTTGGGCAGCGACACGGCACGGCAACCACCAGCCAATTTCAAATTGAGACGTCTCCGCCCTCTCTTAGGCACTTGTGTTGCCAGCCCAGCGGCTAGGGCAAGCGTGGAGTGTCTCGGGAATGCGATTCCGCCTGTGACGACGTTGCCGACCATTACGCACCTCTTACACGGCCCACGTTGCGCATCCTGTACAACAGCACAGCGCCTTTGGACAGCAACACTTCCGCACTCCGACCAAGCTTTTGCGAGCACCGTCGTGCGGCAGGCGTACCGGCGGTTGCGCACCCCGTGCGTCATTCATCTCTCACTCTTCTATCAATGCTTCAGGTGAGTAGTGTGCATCGAGGGCAAGCGAGACAGCCCGGGGGAGAGGCGATGAGCCGCGGCGATGTGCGCAGAACGTGGGATTGGAAATGGACGCATCCTGATTGGTCGAGCTGTGCTCCACCACGCTCGGTGTGCTGACCAATGTGTGCTGCCACACCCAGGTTTTGGTTCGATGAGCGCATGGATGGGAAACCCTTACGAATCTCAAGAGAAGCATCGAAGCAGCCGAAGCATGGCTCTGACACAAATGGCGAGGAAACCCGTACAACGATGCGGAACCTTTGACATTTGCAAACGACTACTCTGACACGCTGCCGCGGCTACGTGCTGTTGGGAGGCTTCCAGTTGAGCCTCCTCCCGACATCGTAGATATCCTCCAGCACGTCCTCCAGCCGATCACTCCGCTCAAACACCTCGTACAGCCTGAACAGCCGCAGCGCCGCCAGCGCGTCCTCAATACTGTCATGCCCACCCTCGACCGCCGTCGACCCGGCGCCCGCCGCCTCCCTCGCCACGCTCTCCACCGCCTCCCGCGCCCCGTGTCCCTCCCCGGACGCCTTCGACTGCGACGCCGCCGCATCTTCGCGCGCGGTGATCTGGTTGTTCGCACTCGCCCCCGATTGGATGTCCACCTTGAGCAAAAACCACGACAAGAACCGCAGACTCAGCCGGCGCGGGTGGTTGGCCGAGTGGTACAGATCCACGGTATCGATCACCTGGTGCGGCGGGACGAAGATGTTGATGATGCGGAAATCCTTCTTGAGGCCGTGGCCGATGAAGATGCACCCGCGGTCCACGAGCAGCCGCAGCTTCTTGTACGCCGCCTTCAACGGCACCACCGTGTGCCGCGAGGTCTTGGGGTCCAGATCGCCCGGCAGAATCCCGGAGAACTTGGTGAGATAGTCCACCACCTCCTCCTGCGTGTAGATGTGGTCGTCGATAAACGCGTCACCTTCCTTTTCGCCTTGTCCGCGCACCACCGACACTCGGGCGAGCGACAGCTTGGTCGGGCGGATGACAGAGCGCGTACCGTCCGACCGGATCTCCAGCTCCTCCTGGTTGAGCGCGACGAACTCGGCATCGATCGCGACCAGCGTGCCCGGTCCCGGCAACTCGTCTTCGGTCAACAGGCTGTGTCGGATCCGCTTCGGGTCGCGGTTCGCAGCGATGTTAAAGTCGCGACACAGGATGGTCGGGTCGATCGAGGTACGCCCTTGACGCAGCGTCTGGATGCACAGCGGTTCGACGTCTTCGCGCTCCCACATGAGCACCGACGGCATCTTCCACGTGTTCTGGAACCCCAGCGCTTCCGCCTCGGACACGTTGCGCACCAGAAAGTCGTTGAACAGGTACCACGGCCCCAGCTGGCTCGCTTTGGCGCGCGCGCTCTTCTTGGTCGAGCTGGGCGCTGCCACGCCTCCCGCCGCTGAATGCGCCATCTTGGGCGTCGTCGCTGCTGTTGCTGCTGCATCGGCAACGCTGCCGCCGAGGGTGCTCGCCTCGGCCTCGGGCACACGCACGACGGCACACAGATGCGGCTGCTCCTTGTCCGCCGAGATCTGCACCACCATCGAGCGCAGCTTGTAGATCGCCGGCTGCCCGCCCAGCGACGCCTTGACCCGTTCGACATCCTCGGCAGCCCAGATGGGCACCACACGCACATCGTCGCCGTACACACCGATGGCGATGCGCGAAGGCAGGTAGGTGCGCTTCGCCTCGGCGTTGCTGTCCGCGCGTGGGCCAGTGGGCACACCAGGACCGCCTCCACGCGGAGGCATGCCCATGTAGCCCATCTTGCCGTTGTTGCCATACGGTGGCTGCTGCTGCTGCTGCTGCTGCATGGGACCAGTGGGACGAGCAGGACCCATGGGCGGCTGCGGCTTGTTGCCCTTCTGATTGGCGTCCAACCAGTAATGCAGATGCTCGGGAGCCTGAATCGCCGCATTGACCGACAGCACACGCGGCAGCTCGGACGTGGCCGGCATCACGCGACGCGTGCGGAACATGGCGGTGAACTGACATGCTCGGCACGGCGCACGATTCTGCACTTCGCGAAGAAGCGAAGCACGCAGCACCGAGGCAAAGTCGCTCGGCGGCGCGCTTTCGTTGGACATGGGTCGGCGCGGGTAGATGAGGTCGACCGAGAGCAGCGGGTTGTTGCGGCTCGACTCGCGGCCACAGTGGATGCATACTGTTTTGGTCACCGTGTTGAGCGCAAACAGCTTGGCGACGGAAGAGTCGAATGCAGCGGCGCTGTCTGGTGGCAGTGGCGATGTGGGAGAAGCCAAATCGCCCGCAATCCTGCGTCCTGCTCCCGAGCTAACGCCTCCTCCCCTGTTGCTGCTCAAGGGAGGACCCAGACCGGGCGGCGCTCCGGCGGGCGATGCACGGGCCGATGCCGAGTTGGACGACACGCCAGCCTGCGATGTCTGTGCCTCGGTGGCGGTGCAGTCCAGCACAAAGCGGTTCAAAGTCTGGACGAGCTGGCTGCACATGATCTCGTTCTTGCTCACGCCGCTGTTGCTCGACACCTTGGCCAAGCTGTCCTCGCGCTCCATCAACCCGAGCGTTTCGGCCTTGTGGCTGTTGCCAAAGGCACGCAGGAAGTTGGACGCTTGGCAATTGGCACCCTTGGCGTCCTCGAGCATGCGGAAGAGGAAGCCGGCCTCGCAGAGCAGACAGTTCTCGCGAGGGCAGTTGTGGAGGATGTGGGCCTTGGCGGTCTCTCGGAAGGGCGGCAGGTAGTGGAGTGCTTGGAGGTACGAGTTGGCGTACGAGTTCTGGATGTGCGTCTCGAGACCGCTGTACTGCGTCTTGTTGTAGAAGTCGAAATCAAAGTCTTCGACGCCGAATTTCGAGTATTGGATGGTCTTGATGCGGTAGTAGGAAGGCATCTGGCCCTTGACGAGCATGGCTTCGGCGGTTTCGACGTCCTCCTGACCCTCCTCGTCGTCGGATGCATTGCTGTCGTCGTCGTCAGTAGAGTCGTCCAAGTCTTGGTCTTGGTCGGAAGCGTTGTTTGCGTCGTTGGAAGCGTTGCCAGCGGCATCGTCGGTGGGACTGTCGTCCTTCGCGCCAAGCTTGGAGCTGCCGATTTGTGCGCGCGAGGTGGAGGTATTGTCGTTAGCCGTCTTGCGCTCGAGCTTCGAGTCGGTCGAGGTGGATACACTGTCGGAGCCAGCTTCTGCGCGCTTCCTCTCTGCCTTCTTCTTCTTCTTATCGGCTGGAGTGATGCCGGCAGCGGCTGCAGCAGCAGCCTTCTTGCTCTGCTCCTTTTCCTTTTCGCTGCGGAAGAGCGGGATGCCGATCTTCTTGCGATCTTCGGGACGATGCAGTGCGCTCGCACGAATGCCGCCGGGACCTTTGCCCGACACGACGTTCCTCTTGCCCCTCAAATGCGGCGGCAGGCTGGCGTAGCCGAGGTAGTCGACGGTCTTGAGGTTGCCGAGCACGGCCGGGTCGATCTTGGAGGGCGGATTGAAGAGGGGCGATGCCTCGGAGACGTGCTGGTCGTAGTCGAAGAAGGACATGAGCTTTTCGTTGTAGTGAGGCATGCCGATGGACGACAGGGGCGTCTCTGTGGACCAGTTGACGAAGGGCGTCGGCTCGACCATGTCGGGGAACTCGAGCGCGGAAGAGGCAAACATGTTGAAGCGGAGGTTGGAAGTGTCCGAGGAGCTGCTCCAGAGACGAACGCTGCCGTCTGCTTCGCCAAAGGCGATAAAGTCGGCCGAGGGCGAGATGGCGAGCGAGGTGGTGAACGAGGAGGCGTTGGTGTAGAAAAATCTTCCCTCACCGGGGGTCGCAATGTCGACGATCTGAAACTGGCCCTGGGGAGCCGAGACGATGACGGTGGACGAGAGCTTGGGATGGATGGCGAGCAGAGAGGGACCTCCGGGTGCGGCGAAAGGGATGGGGACGAGAGCACGCATGGTGCGAAGGTCGTGCACCTTGACGAGCGGCTCGGGCACGGGACGGCCCTGACGCACGGTCCAGCCGACCGAGTAGAGGATGTGACCGTCTGCCTGGACATCGACGAGGCCACCTGGATGCGCGTGGAGGCGATGCTCGAGCTTGAGCGTGCGTGGATCGCGCAGCTGTACGTGGCCGTTGACGGTGCCAGCGCAGACGTAGCGACCGCTCTTGCGGACGTGCACGATGGGAGCGTCGGAGGGGACGGTGCGGACGACGGCGCCGGTGCTGCTGTTGACGGTGAGGATGAGGTCGTTGGCGTTGTCGATCTCGCCGGTGTTGGCAGCGGATTGGGACAGGCCTGCAGCGACGAGGTCGGAGGAAGCGGCGAGAGGCGATGCGCACATGGAGACGAGGTTCATGGCGTTTGTGCCGATGTCGTGGGTGAGCGTGGTCCATTTGGCCAAGCCTCTGCGGTGGGAGCACTTGATGCCGTTGTCGCCGATGGAGAAGATGTGTCGTTCGTCGGCGAGAATGCCCTTTGCGGGGGAAGGGCGCGTGGGCAGTCCGTGTGCAGCGTAGGAGGTATAGCGCGAGAGCTGCGAAGAGTAGAGGGAGGAGACGGTTCCGAACGAGGTGCCCTGCCAGAGGAGCTCGCTGTAGGGATCGAATGCGAGCGCGGTGACGGCGGGCGGGAGGCCCATGGGCCCGTTGGCGTTGCCATAGTGGGCATGCTCGCTCCAGTCGGCCATGGTGGGAGTCTAGACGGGTGCCTCACTATGGATGGGAATGCATGTTGGTGCGTGCAGTTCTGTTTAGAATGGCACGATGCTTCGTCGTCGTGTGGTGGAGTGAAGGCAAGGTGGGTCGATATCCTTTCAAGCTGTGTCGGACGAGGACGTCTTTTTTCCGGACCCCGTATCAACAGCAGACACGGTCTAACACTGACACAAAATCGCGCGGTTTGGGCTGCATCCATCCACGTGTGACTTGATTGATTCGACTGGCGAGGCGCCTCTCTCCACATGTCTGTGCGTCATTGTGGAAAAAGGCGGTGAAGGAGCAGAAGAGAAACGCGTGTTTGTGCCAAATTTGTCACTTTTCTCTCTTTGGCTCTCTTCTTCTGCAGCGACGCATTTCGTCATTTCTCGAGAAGGAGAGAAAGACAGCTTTGCCTCGACACCACCATCATCGAGTCGAACCCATGCCAGGAACCATCCCTGCCATCACAGCTCCTGCCCTCGTCGACACTGCTTCCTCTTCCTATCAGGACGTCTCTCGAGCCACGCTGGCACCCGCACACGCTACAGATCCTCCCGTCGCCCACGCCACGCACGACGACCCGCAAGCGCCATCGCTCATCACCCCCGTGCCACTCTCCCACCCGACCTCAGGCGTTGCTAGCAAAGGCGCTGCCCAGCTCGCTTCCACCTCGGCTCTCAGCTCGGCCATCGCTCCTTCCAATCTGCAGGCCAACATGACCAAGCAGCTCTCCTCGACCTCTTCGCCCGGTGGCAAGAACGCCGTCCGTCAGCGCAAAGCCAACGGCGCCAAGCCCAAGTCCTCCACCAGCAACGCCACTGCAGACGAAAGCACCGAGCTGCTCAAGTTTATCGAGACCGACGGTCACTTTTCGCTCGTGCGCAACTTCCACCTCGCCGACGCCTTTACGCTGATGAACGCCTTCTGCGGCGCCCAGTCGCTCTTTGCTTCTGCGCGATACTTGATCACGTCCGATCCCAAGCACGCGTGGCTCGCGCTCTGGTTCCCGCTGTTCGGTGCCATCTTCGACCTGCTCGACGGCAAGGTCGCCAGGTGGCGAAAGAGCTCCAGCATGCTCGGCCAGGAGCTCGACAGCTTGGCCGACTCGCTCTCGTTCGGTGCCGCACCTGCGTTTGCCGCGTATGCGCTCGGTCTGCGCGGCGAGCTGGACAGCATCATCCTCACGCTCTTCGTGTGTGCCGGTGTCGCGCGCCTCGCCCGGTTCAATGTGACGGCTGCGACGATCCCGCACGACAGCACGGGCAAGGCGAGGTACTTTGAGGGCCTGCCCATCCCGTCCTCGCTCGTGCTCGTGGGCGGTATGGCCGTGTGCCTGCTCACGGGCCGGATCGAGCCGGGCGGACTGCCGATCGCGCTGGCAAAGGAGCGCGGATACCTGTCGTCCGAAGGCCTGACGTTTACCGGATCGCTGCGCGAGTACCTCCCGCACAGCCTCAGCGGCCGAGGCGTGCCTCTGGGCGTGTTTACTATCGACTTTTCGGCGCACGTGGCGAAGGTGCTCGAGATCGTGCCCGGTTGGAGTGCCAAGCAGGCCGCGCAGTGGGCCGAGAGTGTGGCGAAAGTGCAGGGACACTGGCTGGCGTTCCTCTGGCTCGCCTGGGCGTCCGCGATGGTCAGCAAGACGCTCCGCGTCCCCAAGCCCTAAGCCCCTTGACTCTCATACTTCTTTCATTTCACTTCACCCCAGCCCCCCNCCCCACCCACCACCACACACACACACTACTACTACT
>LT795066.1:251503-268058 GCA_900162835.1 Sporisorium reilianum f. sp. reilianum | reverse complement strand
CCCCCCCAAAAAACCACGCGAATCCAAGAATGACTTTCCAGCTTCCCGTGTGAGTTACGTGTCTGAAGACGGACGCAGCGGTAGATCGAAGCACGACCGCTCGAACGCCGCAGCATCGTAGTAGAGCGCCTGCAGCTGCCTGCCCTCGAACCAGCGCCCCTGCAAGTTGCGCACAGCCTTCCAGCTGCCCGCCTCGCCCGTAAACTGCACAAACACCCTTACACCCTCTCCCTCGCACCGATGAACAAACACGCGCTGGACGATGCCGAACTTTGCGCACTCGTGCTTCACATCGTCGACGAGGTCGTGCTGGGCGTGGGCGTCGGGGGGCATGTTGAGCAGCACGATGACGCGCGAGGCTGCCGCGCTGCCGTACCGCTGTGCGTCGGAGTGTGTGTGGGCGGTTTGCGCGGCGTCGATGATGCGCCCGCGCCCGCGGGTGGCGGCGACGGTGAGCGGCTCGACCATGCCGTGGAGCGAGGCGCCCAGGCCGTGGCCCGGCACGTGGCCGTACGACGCCATGAGGCGCGTCGCGAACGTGGTTGGGTCTGAAGAGGACATGGCGGCGCAGGGCTGGAGCGAGCCGAGGCGTGCCGCGATCGCTGCTGCTGCGCTTTGACGTGCTGTTAGCGCGTCTGCGGTAGAGGGGGGTGGCGGTCGTGGTGGTGGGGGTCCCGGTGGCGGACCAGGTGGCGGACCGGGTGGCGGACCGGGTGGTGGACCGGGTGGTGACGCTTGCGACATGCCCAGCCTGCGCAGATACGCTTCTTCGCCCGTGGCTGCGTGGGTCATGGCTACGCGTCGCTGGTAGGCTTCTTCGCCGCTTGCCGGCGCCGCCGCTGCCACCGCATCGCTGCTGGTGGAAGGAACGGCAGACAAGGCTACACGACGAGCATACGCTTCTTCGCCTGTCGATCCCTGCACTGCCCTACTCGGCGTCGCACTCTCTTTGTGAAGGTCGTTCGACTGTCCTCGGACCGATGTCAACGTCGACGGCTGATTGAATCGCATCGTTTCCTCCATGTCCTCGTTGTTGTGCCGCTCTTCCTCCTCCTCCTCCCAACCTTCCTCCTGCTCCTGTTGCCATTGCTGAAACTCCAATTCCGCCCTCCGCCTGTCGTAGACCAGCTGCTTGTACGCCATATAGTCGTTCGGGATGCGCGGGTCGTACTCTGCGTTCATGTTGGGTCCAGCGGGCGGGGACGTGCCTCTCTTTCGCTTTTTCTGTGTAGTCACACCACCCAAAATCAGTTCAGCTGTTCTGCCCTCAAAGCTATACTCGGAAAAAAAACGGTCACGGCACTTACCTTCTTCCTCGCAGCCCGCTTGCCAGCACTGGTCGAAAAGAACCCGTTGACGTCCGCATCTTCGTCCTCTCCGCCGTCCACGTCATCGTAGTGGCTGCTGTAACGCGTCTCACCACGCGCTTCGGCGGCCTTGCGTGCCAGGGCTTTGTCTCGCTCGATTTCCTCGGGTGGCAGCGTGAATGGTGGTGGTTCCGTGACGGGATATTTCTCGAGTTGTGAGAGGAGCCATTCGTCGTCCGTGTCCGACTGGGGCAGGGCGAGCGCGGTGAGGTTGAGGTCGGCGGTGACTAAGCCAGCCAGTGTTCTGGCTGGAGTCGGGTCGGTGTTTGCGGAAGAGACCTCTCCCTCGGTGGTAGGTGCGACTGGCTCGGTGGCCGAGGTAGTGGACGAAGATGCTTTGGGAGCTACACCAGGGGCACGGCTGAGAGCGCCCTTCGGCGCCTCAACAGTGTCTGCATCCGCAGTCGTTGCTGGAGCGAACGAAGCTACAAAAGCGGCATTGGGCCTTGGCTTTGCCTTGGCAGCAGCAGTCGTACGGCGAGGTGCGAACCGGAGCGCTGCAGACCAGCCTGTTGCTGCCGGTCGTAGGCGGAAAGGAGGGGAAAGTGTTGAAAATAGCAATAAGTCAGTGAGCATTGTTGTTCACATGTACTCTAAAGCGAGCACCTCTCATGACGATGCCTCATCGTGGCCGCCGCCCTTTTGTGCGTTCAGCCACGGCACAGAACGGGGCGGGCGGAGGGAGGTGCCCATGGGGTGCACGCAAAGGAGGTTGCTTTCAGAAGTGTACCTGAAGTCTTGGGCGGTCCGGCCGCATCGCTGGCAGTAGCGGCAGTGCCAGATGATGCATCTTTGGTTGTGGAAGAGGAGGATCCACTTCTGGCGGCTTGTGAAGTGCTTGTGGATGCCTGCGATGGAGATGGGTCCTGCTGTGGTGGTTGGGAGGGTTCCGCGGTGTCAAAGATGCCAGAGTAGAGCGAGGCGCCACGAAACGCTTGATTCGGGGGTGGCATGGTCGAGAGCTCGGTCGCTCGTCGGTCCTACGTGGTACGTGTGTTCCGTGGCATGGTCGTTGGAGCAAGGATAGGTGCGAGGGAGTACGAAACCCGGCTGCTATGCAGAAGTGGCACACTGTCGGAACACGGAAAACAGGGTTCAATTTTCTCTGTCAAAGTGCACGCGCCATGTTGGTTCTTGCCTCCTCTTCCACCATCAACAGTCGCTCAAAGATTCGACCAGCAACTCCTTCAGCAGCGCCTGCTCGTATATAGAAGCATCGAGGAGAACCAAGCTGCAAGCCCCATCCCGACTCGCAATGCAGGCTGCTGCGTCTGCTTCTGCCGTCGCCTCTACATCCAAGGCTGGCGCTTCCTCCTCCACCACCGAAGCCACAACGTCCTCGCTCCTCCTCTCGACCCTCGGCGCATACTCGGACCTCACCAAACAGCTCTTCTCGCTCATAGAAAGCCCTTCCACCTCCAAACCACGCACAATAGCCGACGCATCCGCAGGCAAGGCATGGACCGCCACGGACATCACCGGCATCCTCTCGGCGCTACACGATGTAGACCAACTCTTCACCTCGCGCATCCAGATCGCGCACCAGCACGCCATCAACCAGTCCCGCATCGAGCGACTCCAAGCACAGGCCAAGCGCAAAGACCGGGAGACGCGGCAGGCCATCCTGGAGCTGAGCCAGATCCAGTCTGAGCTGTCCGAGATCACACGGCTGTCTGAAGAGGAAGTGGCGTCGATCGAGCGGGCGGAGAAGCAGCCGATTGGACACGCGACGCTTTTGGCGTATGCGCAGCGGCTGGCGCGGTACACTTCGGCGCCGCCCGGGTACAAGCTGCCCCAAGTAGCGTCTGCAGCAGCGGCTGTTGGGCAGAACAAGGACGGCGCAGATGCAGTTAAGACGGAACAGACCGATGGACAACCAGCGGAACCGATCGCGCTGGGAGCGGACTACAACCAGTACGCAAAGCGCGCAGCGGCGTACTACGACCCGGCGATCCCCTCCATGCCGCAGGAGATGCCGTTCCCGTCGGACGCCATGATGCGCCAGGGCATCCTGAACAGCCACGAGATGCTCAACGGCGCACCCATGGCCGAGCAGCCGACAGACGATATGGCGGAGGACCAGGAGGAGCTGCTGCCGGCCCAGGACTTTGCCGCTTCGTACTCGCATTTGCGCGAACAGCAGCAGCGCCAGCAGGATGACGAAGATGCGTTTGATCTGGACCTCAACTGAGAGGCGATGGTCGAAGCAACTTGGACGGTTCGCTGTGCTTCGGTCTGGCAGCTGGCTAGAAATACTGTATTTTATACCCCTTGTCACTCGTTCCTCAATGCGATCGTGGCATCCTTGCTTGTCTCTGCTGTTGATGAGGGTGACTGCGATGGTGTGAGTGCAGCTTCGAGGAGAGTGTCGGCATTTTTCCGAGTTTGTTAGACCGGCTTTCGCTGCCCCTGTCAGTCCCAATTCTGGTTGAATCGTGCGAGAAAAAGGAAAAAGTGAATTCTGCACGTGACTTTGATTCGATATTCACAGCTTTTCAAGGAGAGGATCTCGTCGAGGCAGTCGAGCAGTGTCGAGCTGCAGAGCAAGAAGAAATTTGACTGCGCCTTTTCCTCCTCGCTCAGCGAAGGAAGGGCGAGCGAGATTGGGGCGTCAAGAGAGCGCCGCTCGCCATCCACTCCTTCCTTCTCTTCCTCACGGTTTCAAGCAGTAAGTACCTCGACCCTTTGGTGTCGCAGTCAATCGATGTAGCCATGTTCGGCGACGACGTTGCATAGTGATCGCAGAGCGACAACTTTTTGGTCTAGCTCATCGGTGACTGCGCACCCACATTGTTCGTCTATCCTCCTCGCCACGGCCAATGCTGACTCTGTTCCCTGCTTTTGCTCTTCTCCTTCCACAGAGGACACCACTTATACTGGTTAGCAAAATCGTGATCAAGATGCAGATCTTTGTCAAGACCCTCACGGGTAAGACCATCACCCTCGAGGTCGAGTCCTCGGACACGATCGACAATGTCAAGGCCAAGATCCAGGACAAGGAGGGCATCCCGCCCGACCAGCAGCGCCTGATCTTTGCCGGCAAGCAGCTCGAGGACGGCCGCACGCTTTCGGACTACAACATCCAGAAGGAGTCGACGCTCCACCTGGTGCTCCGCCTGCGTGGTGGTGCCAAGAAGCGCAAGAAGAAGGTGTACACCACGCCCAAGCGCATCCCGCACAAGCGCAAGAAGGTCAAGATGTCCATCCTCAAGTACTACAAGGTGGACGGCGACGGCAACATCAAGCGCCTCCGCCGCGAGTGCCCCTCGCCCGAGTGCGGCGCCGGCATCTTCATGTCGTGGCACAAGAACCGCCAGTACTGCGGCAAGTGCAAGCTCACCTTTATGTTCGAGGAGGGCACCAAGCCGCCCACCGCCTAAATCGTCCCCACGGTTTGAGCACCCACCCTCCGCCATGTCTTTAGGCCAATAGCGTCCTTTTGATCCTTCGATCGTCCCTTTCCACTCCGCGCCGTAGATTGGGCAAGGCGACGGCTGATGTCTCTCAGCTCTTGTCTCTGTCCGTTTGGTTCTGATGTGTTTTTCGAAATGCTCAAAATGTCGTTCTGCATGGTGTATCCCGCGCGACTGTGATGTGTGTGTCTGTGTCTAAGCGAGTCGTGGTCGAGTTGTCAGTGAGCAAGACGAATCAGTCCCGACAACGAGGTGAGTGTGCGCCACGATGCGATGCAATGTTCCACCAAATCGATACAAATACAAAGCCGAACCCCCCGCTCAATAGCCGCCCTCGTCGCCCCTGGAGAACTGCGCCGTCTGCCTCCTCTGGTTATCCTCCAGCTTCGGGCAATCCCTTATACTGTGACCCAATCCACCGCACACGGGGCAGCTCGCCACCCTTCCACCAGCCGCGGCCAACCTCGGGTCCTCAATCGCCGCCAAGAACGGCGGCACGCGCTGCTTGGCCTCGATCAGCAAGTACTTCAAATCCAACAGCGTCTGCTCCTGCGTATTCGCATTGACAAACGTCGTGGCGGTGCCTGTGTTGCCCGAACGACCCGTGCGGCCGATCTGGTGCACGTAGTCCTCGATCTCCTTGGGCATGGTGTAGTTGATCACGTGCTGGATCTCGTTAAAGTCGAGACCCTTGGATGCGACGCCCGAGGCGACCATGACGTCCTTCTGCCCGCTCTTGAATGCGCGGATGGCGTACTCGCGCTCGTCCTGCGTCTTGCTGCCGTGGATCGCCACCGCCTCGACACCCTTGAGCAGCAGGTACTCGTGGATGTCGTCGACTTCGTTCTTGTTGTCGCTAAACACAATCACGGGCGGCGCGGTCTTCTGCAGGCACTCGAGCAGATACACCATCTTGGCCTCCTGCTTGACGTACTCCACCTCCTGCACGATGTCGAGCGACGCAGCACCCGCACGGCCTACGTTGATGATCACGGGCCGGATGAGCGACTGCTCCGCGAAATCCTGGATCTTCTTGGGCATGGTGGCGGAGAACAGCAGCGTCTGCCGCTGCTGCGTGAAGAAGCCCATGATGTTGCGCACGTCGTCCTCGAAGCCCATGTCGATCATGCGGTCCGCCTCGTCGAGACACAGGTACTTGCAGCTGTCGAGCGTGAACTTCTTCTTGGTCAGCATGTCCTGCAGCCGCCCCGGCGTCGCGACGACGATGTGGAAGCCCTTGGACATGGTGTGGTGCTGCTCGGCCATGCTGATCCCGCCGATGCACAGCAGCACGCCAATGTGCGGATAGCCGCCGTGCACGAGCGCTTCGGCGATGCCCTTGATCGACTCGAATGTTTGGCGTGCGAGCTCGCGTGACGGGCAGACGATCATCCCCACGGGCCCCTCGCCGCGCGTAAAGGGCAGACGCCGCTCTTCTTCGGCAGCGAGCATGATAATAGGCAAAGAGAAGGCAAGCGTCTTGCCGGAACCCGTAAAGGCGATGCCGATCATGTCGCGGCCCGCAAAGGCGGTGGGCAGGCCCTGCATCTGGATGGGAGAGGGCTTGACGATGTTCTTCTGCGTCTTGAGGTAGTCGATGACGCACTCGGGCACCTTCATGTCCCTGAAATTCGTGATGACCGGTGGCACGTCGACACCGTCTGCGAGGATGTGGTTCTTTTCTCGGATCTTGTCGTTCTCTTCCTGCGTCCGGCTGCGGATGTACGAAGGAGCTCGCCATGACGTGGTGAGAGGCTCCGTGTACTGAATGCCCTTGGCGAGCTCCATATCACTCGCGAGCTTACGACGTGCAGCGTGCGCTTCGAGAATCTTGCGCTCCTCTTCGGCGTCGATCTCTGCCTGTGTCTTTTCGCCCTCATCCGCCAACTTCTTTTCACGCAGTATTCTGGCTTCGTCCAGCAGAGATTGCTTCGGTCGTTGTGCACCGCGGTCCTGCTGGTCTGCATCGTCGTCTTCCGCTTCGTCCGCGTTGGGTGTGGAGGAGGACGAAGGTGCGATGCTGGAAGGCAAGCCTCGAGCACGAGACTGGATCTGTTGGAGTTGCTGCAAGCGACGTTGTTTGAGGGGTATAAATGTGGACGAGGAGGAGGCAGCAGAGGAAGGATCCGCCTCATCCTCGTCGTCCGAGTAGCTGTAGCGTGGACGATCGTCTTGTGCCTGCTGCAGCATGCGCCGACGCTTGAGTGCTTGGACTGCTGACATGGACGGTCCTGCGTCGGCATCCGACTGCACAGGTGCTCCAGAAGAGCCGGTCGATGCTGTGGGTGCCATGATGAGCGGAACTAGATGGTGGAAGGTCAAGTGGAGAGAGAGGGAAAGCACATCGAAAGGTTGCCGCCAAAAAAGCGTCACTCCGACTTCCGAACTGAGCTTTTTTAACGGAAAGCCGATCTAACAACAACACTTTTTGGCCGGCTGAGCGTGAGAGCGTAAAGAGTGGAGTGACGGACATTGCTGTTCGAGTCGACCTTCCGTTCCCACCAACCACCACAAGCTCCAGTCTTGACTCACCATCCGACCACAAAAGACCAGCAATCACAGCTCCTTCCCGCCCGCTATCTCGTCTACAAAAGGAAAGCTCAATACCCACCCGAAGCAAGCCTGCTATCGCCATGCGCTAAATCAGCAGCATCGCCAAGCAACCTCGACGCACACGCACACGCACACGCACACACACACACACACACACACACACACACACACGCATGATCGACTCCCGGTAAACAACCCACGATGGAGGACGAGGATACGTGTCGCATCTGCCGCAGCGGCCCCGAGCCCGGCGCACCGCTGTACCACCCGTGCAAGTGCACCGGCTCGATCCGCTACTGCCACCAGGACTGCCTCGTGCAGTGGCTCCAGCACTCGCGCAAAAAGTACTGCGAGCTGTGCAACCACTCGTTCATCTTTCACAAAAAGTACCGCAACGACATGCCGCCGGACGGCAAGCTTCCGCGCTACCTCTATGCACGCCGACTCGTCATCCGCGCGGTGCACATGTCTCAGCTCGCGGCTCGAGCGCTGGTGGTCGGCTTTACGTGGTTGGCCCTGTTGCCCTGGATCAACATCAACGTGTGGCGCTTCATGTTCTGGTCCATCGATGTGGCTACCTGGATGGGCGTGCCTGGCTCGGTGCATCCTTTCGACGTGCAGGTGCCGCCAGCCGTCAACAGCTCCTCTGCCACCACCTCGGCTGGGGCAAACACGACCCATCTCGGCTCTCTCGGTCGATCCCGCAACGCTTCCGCTAGCGCGCACACACCGATCTCGATGGCCCATGCCAAGCTCGCTCTCCGCGCGTTTGCCGAGAAACTCAGCCACGACGTGTTTCAAGGCCAGATCCTCAGCTGCGTCATTGTCGTCTTCTTCGTCGGCGTGTTCCTGCTGCGCGAGTGGATCCTGCAAAACATGCCGCAGAACTTCGACTTGCAGCCCAACGCCGATGGCGGTCAGCCGATACAGCCGCTCGCTGAAGCTGCCGCTGTGCAGCCGGTGGCGCCCGAGGAGGAACAGGCACAGATGGGTGCCAATTTCGAGCAGAGGCGCGACCAGCTCGAACGTCTGCTTGCCAGGCTTCCAGAGCTCGAGGAGGAGGACGAGGAGGAGGAGCGCGAACACGAGCACGACCTCGACCTCGATCCAGAGACGCAGAGGGAACGCGCGAGGCTGGCCAGGATTCGTCGACTCGAGCAAACCACTATGCCACAGGCTCTACGGCCGGAACAGGACGAAGACAGTGACAACGAGACTGGCGATCTCGACGAGGCGATAGCGCCATCCGAATATGGAGTCGCGTGGGACGCCAGCAGGATACTAATCGCTCTCGAGCAGTTGCAGCAGCCGAGTGGATCCTCGACGCAGGATCTTCGGGATGCTCTGGGCTGGTCAGAGGACGGAGCACGGCTGCAGAGCCATCACGAGTCGGTCGAGGACCAGCCAGAGTCCTCGACGCATCAGCAGTCGCAAGCTAGTCCAAGCAACACCGCCGCTGATCTGCGCCTTGATCAGTCGGTGCCCTCAGATGCGATGGACCAAGGTGCATCGTCTTCAACAGCGGACATTGAGCCACCTTCAGCCGGATCTGGCCAGCAAGATACCGCGGCACCTGCAGCACCTCAACCACAGACTGAAGCTGATCCAGTGACCGGATCGAATGACCCGCCACTCGACGAACCCACCGACGCTCAAGACGACGACGAGGCATGGGAGGACGAATCCGACACCGACGACCGCGCGGTACCGCGCCGACTCGACCCAGCCGACGAAGCAGCGCTCCGTGCAGCAGCAGCAGCCGCCTTCCCCCCACCCATCGCGCACCCCGTCGCCGACGACGAGATCGACATCATCGCCGCCGAAGCCGAAGATCCCGAAGCAGAGATCGGGCTCGCAGAGGAGATGGACGGCATCCTCGAGGCTGTCGGCATGCGAGGCCCGCTGTTCGGCATCGTGCAAAACCTGTTCCTCATGATCTTTCTCTGCGGGTTTGTCATGTTGGCCTTCGTCATGGCGCCGTACATTGTGGGGCGGGCGCTTGGCTCGGGACCGGGGCTGGTCAAGCTGCTGGCTCTGCCCGTGAGGCTGTTGCGGTATGTGACGGATCCGGTGTTCGACTCGTTGATCGCGTTGGGTGCCAATAGTGTGTGGCCCAAGGTTGCTGCGGCGATGGGGATGCAGTCGGCTGGAGGGCAGCAAGCGAGCGAGATCGTCGCGACTTCGACACCTGTCGCTGGCTGGGTTCAGAGGTATCTGCCTTCGATGCTCGCCGGAACGGCTGCTGGCACCACAAAAGAAGCCATCGCTGCTCCGATCGCCTCCAAAACCAGTGCTACTGCTGCGATGCTGGTCCGTCTTCTCCCGGCCAGCGTGACTACCTCGGCACAGTGGAAGTCAGCCAGCGACGCTTTCGACGTTGCCCTGGCCACAGGCCTGCGAGGCTCGCTCGAACGCATCGCCGACTCGATCGCCGCCCTCTTCGTCCAGCTGGACGCGCACCGCACCGGCACTTCGAGCACCGACCGCGCCGTCTGCGTCGGCTTCGGACACGCGTACTGGCTGTTCATCCTCTTCATCCACCAGCACTTCTCCAAATCCGACCTGCACCGCGCTGCCGCCGAACAGTCGGCGCTCAAGATGTTCATGGACCAGCACGTGCTCATCCTCAAGGCGGTGTCGTTCATCCTGATCGAGCTGCTCGTCTTCCCGCTCGGATGCGGGCTGCTGTTCGACGTGTGCACCATGCCGCTGCTCGCCGAGGCGTCGATCGCGGCGTGGCCCGCCAAGATGCGCGCGGCGCCGCTGTCGTTTGCGTTCCTACGCTGGATGGGCGGCACGATCTACATGTTTGTGTTTGCGCAGTATGTGAGCGCGACGCGCAAGGTGCTGCGCCCGGGCGTGCTGTGCTGGATCCGCGACCCGAACGACCCGAGCTTCCACCCGATCCGCGAGATTTTGGACAAGAAGAGCCTCACGCAGCTGCGCAAGATCGGCGCGTCCGCCGTGATGTACGCCGCCATCCTGGTGGCGAGCATCGGGGTGAACACGTATTTCGTAAGGTATGCGATGGGGTGGAGCGGCGTGCTGCCGTTGCGGTGGCGACCGTTTGATCCGTGGACCGAGGTGCCGGTGGACCTGCTGCTGGTGCACTTTGCGGTGCCGTGGGCGACGCAGCGCATCGATCCGGAGAAGGTGGCCGAGGCGTGGCTCAGCGCGTGGTGGAGGCGCGCGTCTCGCGCGTTGCGGCTGAGCAGCTACATGGTCGGGGGCGAGCTAAGGCTGGACGAGGAGCGACGGCCGAAGGGGAATGCGGTTGTGGCTGCGTGGAATGCGCTGTTGGGTCGAGGAGACGTGGAGTACGTCGAGGACGGTGGACCGTGTCGTGTTCCAGCGGACGACAAGGCGATCACGTCTGGACCGCTCATCATCCCGCTCAACGCGGACGGTGGGCCTGCGACCGAACGGCTCGCCGAAGCGATGCACAAGCAGGACACGGACGCGGAAAAGCACACGCCCAAACCGAGGTACACGCACGTCTACCTCCCCTCGGACTACCGCACGCGCATCGCCGCCATCCTCGCGCTGCTGTGGCTCAGCCACTGCGTGCTGTTCATCCTCGCGCTCGGCGCTCCGCTGTTGCTCGGCCGCCGTGTGGCTGGCATGCTGCGTGGGAAGGGTGGGGCGGAGGTACACGACTTCTACGCGTACGCCGTTGGGCTGACGCTGGTGCTGGTGTCGGCTCGGATGGGCAGGTTCGTGCGCAAGATGTGGATGCGCAGGATCAAGCGTGCGCGGTGGGTGCGCCGGCCGGGCGTGTACATGGCGGTGTGCGTGCTGCTCGAGGCCAAGCGCGTGTGCAAGGCTGTGCTCCTGCTCGTGGGTGTCGCGGGCGTGCTGCCGTTGACCATAGGCCTGCTGGTGGACCAGTACGTGCTGGTGCCGCTGCGGTACACGGCGACACAGCTGCCCGTGCTGCACGTGGGCCAGATCTGGGCGTGCGGCGTGATCGAGGCGCGCCTGCTCCTGTTCAGCGCGCGCTTCTTCGGTGTGCCCGACACCGGCCTCGTCGCGCGCTTCATGTCCAACGTCGACCACGTCGTGCGCAGCGGGCTCTACCCACGCCCTAAGGTCAAGCTCGCGTGGAAGCGCATCGTCCTCCCCGTCGCCCTCGCGGGCTCTGCGCTGCTGCTCGCCCCCGTCGGCGTCGCGTACGTGCTGGCTAGGGCCGGGTGGGTGCAGGTCGAGTCGCGCGAGCACGAGCAGGTGCTGATGCGCAAGGCGTTCGGTGCGGTGCAGAGCGTGGTGTTGGTGGCAGTGGTGAGAGGCGTGGTGCGGCGCAGGATGGACAGCTGGACGGACCTGCTCAAGGACGAGGTGTTTTTGGAGAGCACCGAGCTGAAGAACTTCGAGGCCGAGGAGCGGGGCAAGGCGAGCAGAGATGCGGCGGGTGCAGGCCAACAGGGGGGCAGAGACGAGTATGCGGCAGAAGGCACGCTGCCCGACGTGCTCTTCGTGTGATTGTTCAGCGGCACAGCAAGGCAATCGCAGTTTGTGGTAATGCATCCACGTGGTTTTGAGTGCAAGTGTGGGAAAGAGCTAGAAGAGCGGCTTGAAGCGTTTGCGCGGCGCTGGGGCGTGTCGCTCGCCGTCGCTGTCGTCGTCGTCTGACCGATTCGCCTGCGTCGGCGTCTCGGCGTGTGAAGGGTGGTGGGGATCCAGGAACTCGCCCGGATCGCCGCCCTGCGCGACGGGGGTTGGCTGGACGAATGCCAGTTCGGGCGTCGGCGCGGGCGGCGGGGTCGGTTGGAGCGACAGCTGCGATGCGCCGGGGAAGAAGAGCGGTTGTGCCGCGTCGTCGTCGTCGTCCTCCTCGTGAGGGAGAGGTGTGGATTGGTGTGGGACTGCGGGTGGAGCGGTGGTGTTTGCTTGATTGCTGGGCTCAGAAAGTCGGGACGGGTGCGAGCGCGCGGCGGAGGACGTTACGGACGCCGCGATCCTCGTCGGCGCCGCTGCCTCAGGTTGAGGCTGCACTGCCGTCGAGTCCGCATCCCCACTCCCGCCTCGATCACCCCTCGTGGTCGCAATGACAAACTCGGCCGCCACGGCGCTCTCCACCCTCAAGCGCACAAACAGCGGCTCGTCCCCCTCACTGAAATTCACCTCCAGCGGCACACCCAGCCCCTCCGCCAGCCCCACAGTCGCCTTGAACTCGCGCAAACTAAACGTCAGCTTCACCTCGTCCAGTACACAGTACTCCTTGAACTCCTCGACGGCCACCTTGACCTCGGTCGCGATGGCCTTGCGGATGCTGCCGCGCGACTCGGGCATCTCTTCCTCCTTGGAGCGCGCGATGCATGCGTGCGGCGTGCAGTGCAGCGTGATCTCGCCTGTTCGGGAGGAGGAGAGGAAGTGGTCCAGCCACTCGGACGCGGTTTGCGGGTTGAGGCAGAAGAAGTGCGGCGGGTTCGGGTCCGCGGTGGGCAGCAGGCCGCGTTTGGACTCGTAGGTGAGGTGGTGGGTTTTGAGGATCGAGTGGTGGCAGTGGAGGGTTAGGGTGAAGCGGCAGGGGAGGTTGGTGGTGAGCGTGAGCGAGAGGCGTTCGACGTTGCGGCCTCGTGTGCGGAGGATGGACAGGATCGTCTAAAAGCAGTCAAGTGTTAGAAAGGGGTTGAGGGGGGATGTGGTGAGGAGGAGGCAGGAAACGCACCTTGAGCTGGATCTGACACTCGATCTTGTGGTTCGACTCGGTGCTGACGCTGAGGAAGAAGTCTGGGTCAAAGGCGAACATGCAGAATGCCGAGTTGGTCGGGTTGATGGCTGAAAGTCGGATCTGTAGTCGAGCAGCGAGGCAGGATCTTGTTCAGCATCATTTCGTTGTTTGCGAAGAAGGATGGAGGTCGAACTTACCTGCGCCTGCCCATTGGTGCGTGGACTGCATTGCAGCCAGAACGTCTCGGAGAATCGACTCAGGCAGTGGAGTGCGCTGTAGAATGCTGCACCAAGCCAACAAGCCCCGAAAAGAGATGATCAGCATGCAAAGACAGCAACAGGCGCGATAGTGAGAGCGTACGTACTTTTGATGTCGCTTGCCGAGACGAGGGCGTTCATGTTGGGTCAAGGGTGCTCGTTGCTCCTGAGCAGTGGTTGCTGCTATAGCATGCTGCGAGGCGGTCACTTCAAGAGAGTGTGTCTGGCGTAAAAGGAGTGGTGTGTGAATGGTCGAGAGAGAAAGATGGCTGAGTCGATCTAGTTCCAAGTGTTGGTCTCCACAGTTCTGCTTTGGCACGGCGCGTCAGAAAGCGCAGGCGCGTAAAGTGGGTTTTTCCACGAGAAAAGAAGAAAAAAATCGAGGACGAGAAATCGCTTCGACACAGCAGAAACAGCAACTCAAAAGCATGGCGAAGACGCTTGCAGGCACACATAACATCGCCAGAAGAGCACACAGACATCCAGCCACGCACGACCTCAGGAGGAGACAGCAAGTCAAAAGAAAGGGAGAAATGAATTCGAGGCAAGCAAGAGAACAGTATCACCTACGACAGCATCACTCTTAGGCAATGTTCCAGCCAAGACGCTCGCCCCAGCCACCGTGGGCGATCGCATTGGCAATCTGCTCCACGTCCTTGTCGCCACGGCCACTGAGCGACACCACGATGTCCTCGTCGGGCTTCATGGTCTTGGCGATGTGGAACGCCGACCAGAGCGCATGCGACGTCTCGAGCGCAGGGATGATGCCCTCGAGCTCGGTGCACAGCTTGAAGCCGCGAAGCGCCTCCTCGTCCGTGGCCACCATGTACTCGGCACGCCCCGAGTCCTTGAGGAACGAGTGTTCGGGCCCCACACCGGGGTAGTCGAGGCCGGCGCTGATCGAGTGCGTTTCGGTGATCTGGCCAAACTCGTCCTGCAGCAGGTACGTGCGGACGCCGTGCAGCACACCGGGCGTGCCCTTGCTCAGCGTCGCCGAGTGGCGCGGCGTGTCGATGCCGTCGCCTCCGGCCTCGACGCCGATCAGACGCACGCCCTTGTCCTGCACAAAGGGGTGGAAGATGCCGATGGCGTTGGAGCCACCGCCGACGCACGCGATGACGGCGTCCGGCAGCTTGCCCTTCCTCTCGTGCAGCTGCTGCTTGACCTCCTTGCCGATGATCGACTGGAAGTCACGCACGATCGACGGGAACGGGTGCGGACCGATGGCGGATCCAACAATGTAGTGCGTGTTGTGCAGGTTGGTCACCCAGTCGCGGTTCGCCTCGTTGATGGCATCCTTGAGCGTCTTGCTTCCGCTCTCGACCGCCACCACCTTGGCTCCGAGCATCTTCATGCGGAACGCGTTGAGCGACTGTCGACGCACATCCTCGGAGCCCATGTAGACGACACACTCCATGCCGAACTTGGCACACGCCGTCGCCGTCGCCACACCGTGCTGGCCCGCACCGGTCTCGGCGATGATCCTGGTCTTGCCTAGCCTGCGCGCGAGCAGGATCTGGCCCACGGCGTTGTTGATCTTGTGCGAGCCCGTGTGGTTGAGGTCCTCGCGCTTGAACCAGATCTGAGCGCCGCCGGCCGCCTTGGTCATGCGGTCGGCAGGGTACAGCTCCGAGGGGCGGCCGATGTACTCGTAGTAGCTCTCGAACTCCTTCCAGAACTCGGGGTCCTTGAGCGCATCCAGGTAGGCCTTCTCGAGCTCCTGGTGCGCATCGAACAGTGCCTCGGGGATGTACTGGCCGCCAAACTTGCCGAAACGAGGAGGACGCACCTTGCCCTCGCCGTCGACGATGGTGTCGAGGCCGGGGACGGGCGGCCTGTCGGCGCTGACGACGCCATCGACCTTGGGGATGGGCACCGAGTCGGGCTGGTCCATGACCTGTTTGATGTCGAGCGGCTGCTTGCGCTGGATGCCGCCCTCGTTCTTGCCCGTGATCTGGGCGCAGTAGGCGCGGGCAGCCTCGACACGAGCAGCCGTGTTGGCAGGTGCCTCCTTGAGCTTGGCGACCAGCTTGCTACCGATGACGACACCGTCAGCGTGCTCGCCCACCTCGATAAAGTGCTCGCGTGTCGAGACACCAAAGCCGACGGCGAGCGGGATGGGGGCGATGCTGCGAATTTTGGAGATGAGGTGCGGGAGCGAGCTGGACACGCTCGTGGTGGCGCCGGTGGTGCCCATCTTGGAGACGACGTAGATGAACGAGTCGGCGAGCGAGGCGAGGTGCTTGATGCGCTGCGTCGAGGTGGAAGGAGCGATGAGGGGCACGTACGAGAGGCCGTGCTTGGTACACGAGGCACGGAAGTCGGCGGCCTCCTCGGGGGGCAGGTCGACCATGATGAAGCCGTTGGCGCCGGCAGCCTTGGCATCCTGGACCGCCTTGTCTTCGCCGTACGCGAGCGTGGGGTTGTAGTAGCCCATGAGCAGCACGGGCGCCTTGAGACCTCTTGAACGTGCCTGTCGGATGTAGTCGAGACACTGGGTGTAGCCTACGCCCTGCTCGAGCGCGACCTGGTTGCTCTCCTGGATGGCGGGACCGTCGGCCTGGGGATCAGAGAAGGGGACACCGAGCTCGATCACATCGGCGCCTCCCTCCTCGAGAGCGAGGAGCACCTCGACGGTGTCGTCCTTGGTGGGGAAACCGGCGGTGACGAAGCTGACGAAGACGGCCTCGTTCTTGGCAGCCTTGGCGGCGAAAGTGGCTTTGATCAGGTCGGTCATGGTTGCAGAAGTTGTGCTGTCACTGTGTCGAAGCGGGTTGGAAGTGGACGTAGTAGTCGAGTACTTGTGCGCGATGGCGTTGGACGAGCTACGACAGATGCAAGTCTAGAAGTGTGTAAAAGCAAGAGCCTGCTTGGTGGAGTAAGAAGCTGCGGGCGGGCAAGGGAACGCCGCAGGAAAAGGGGGAATGAGATGGTGAAGAGCGTTCTCGAGTCACCACAGCTGCGAATGAAGGTGACAGCGGTGGGAAGGATGATGTTGTTGTGGTGTTGGGAAGGAGAGAGGGTGCTCGGTTGTGGGAAAGTGGAAAAGATGGCCGAAACGGCAATTGCAGCACAGCGTGAGAAGCGCAACAAGCTTGAGAGTGCGGAGCAACAAAAGAAGACCAACAAGAATCTCTCTCGCTACGGAAAACGACAAAAAAAAAACAAAAAACAAGGCAGCAGACGGCAGTGTGAGCTTTATTTTCTCAAAAAGAAAGACACGGTGGCGGCGAACCGAGTCAGCGAGCATTTCGCACCTTTGTTCTTGATTCGACACGCTTGGAATTAACAATT
>LT795066.1:212180-236260 GCA_900162835.1 Sporisorium reilianum f. sp. reilianum | reverse complement strand
GAGCTCACTTTCGCTCTCTCTCACATGCGAATCACGTCATGCAGCCGTGCAGACACACCAACCCCTTCGCAATTACAATGCTCTCGTCGTCTTGATCGTCTTCTCTCTCACTGGCACCCATCTCAAGCAGCCCGCACACCATGTCCAGCAGCACCTCGGGCCTCAACGGCCTCAAACGCATCAACACGGGCCTCTCGGAATCCGCAAACCAGCCACGGAGCGGCGGCGGGAGTGGACGACTGTCGCTGCACATTCCAAACGCCTATCCACGCACGCTATCGCCACGGACACCAACATCCAGAGATGTGACACCGGAGGCGTCGCGGCCGTCTACGCCGTCTGGCTCGACCTCGCAGCCGAAGGGTGCGGTCTCTGGCTCGGCATTTGGAGCTTTGAAGGGGTCAGGAGAGGAGGTGAGGAGTGGCAGTTCGAGTCGGTCGAGCAGTCGGGCGCCGCGAGTTCGCGTGTACCGGAGCGACAGCTCGCTGATCACGGTGCACCACATCGACGAGCCGACAGAGCGCGATCCGGAGGTGCACCTCAGCGCCACCTCGACCCCCGGACGCCTATGCCAGCCACTGCTCAGAGCCAAAGGCTTCTTCAGGACCAAGGAGACCTCGGCCGCATCGGCACGCGACTTCCTGGCGCGCGAACGCAACTTCTTCAGCTGGCTCAAGCTCTCCTGCCTCCTCGCCATCCTCTCCGCCTCCCTCATCCTCCAGCTCCAGCTCCCCGACGCAGCCACCACCGCAGAACACGGACACAGACACCAGCCCAAACACCGCCAGGCCGGCACTCCCGTCGACTGGGACGAGCTCTCGCTCACATCCAAGGCATTCGCTGGCGTCTTCTTCGTCCTCTCGCTGCTCTCGTTGGGCACGGGTCTGGCGGACTACCTCTCGGCGGAACGCCAGCTCGAAAAGGAACAGGTCGACTTTGACGAGACCGAAGGCGTGTTTCTCAACGATGACCATACCTCGCGCTTCGTCCATGCGGTGATGCTCGTGGTGGGCGCTGGCATCATTGCGTCTGCGTTATGGTTGTTAGCGTACTGAGATAGCATCGTGGGTCCGAGTGACGGGGAAGAGGAAGGTACATACAGAGAACATGGGGGATACAGTGCGAAGCGCGACATTCGGCATAGATATACAAAGAGGGATGGAAAGGGCTGGGGTATCGATCTCCAAAACTGGGTCAGGAGGGCAAATATGTGTGTGGGGGGTACGTCGTGATCAAAGGGTATACACGAAAGAGATTTGCTGAAAGATCCCTCCGACAAACGTCTGGTCTGCTTCGATCACCGAGTGTTGGCTGACACGGCAGGTGCAGTCGCAATCTTGATCGAGGGCGGGTTGGCACGGCTGCGTGTGGGGCTGAGCATCTGCTGCTGCTGCTGCTGCTGCGAGATTTTGCGCTGGTGTTGCTGGAGCTGCTGGTCGGCGAGATGCTTTTGGTACTGGAGTGACTTCCTCTGGTTGCGTGCCGCTTCGTTCTCCGAGTCCTCCAGGATGCGTTTCACTTTATCGCCGGCGAAGCGGACGGCAGCGCTCGAAACGTTGAGAGGGAGGAAGAGGTAGAAAGCCATTCCGCGTTCCCACCACGGGTCAGAGACGTGGTGAGCCGTGTGCTGCGAGCGCGATCGTGGCACCATGGCGCCGCCGTTGACGTGCTGGGAGCGAGGGTCAAAGGGGGCAGCGACAGGCTCGCGGTGGAAGTTCGCAGTGCCCTTCTGCATAGGAGGAGACTTTTGCCGCACTGCACCGGCGGGAAAGCCACGCGAGTCTCCGGTTGGACTCAAAGGAGTGGGCGGAGGCGCGCTGGACATGTGCTGTTCAAAGCTGACCTCTGCCTCTGGCGACGCGGCTCTAATGCCAAGCGCTGCTGTAGACGGAAGGCTGCGAGGCATGTCGTGGAGATAGTGCTTGGGGCTGGCGCGACGGACCGTGAGACCCGAGCCGAGAAGATACTTGACCGCCTCGAACAGCGAGATGCGCAAGCTTGCGGCCCTCTCCCTCTCCCTGCGCTCCTCCTCGATCAGCTCTGCATTCATGGCCACCTCGCGCAGAAGATCTTCGAGCCGGCCTTCGACGATGCTGAACTTTTCTTCGGCAGACAGTCGGAGGTGCTCTTCCTTTCTCTCGGAGCGACGCACGGCTCGGCCGAGCTGGACGTCGTACTCGCGCAGGACGCGCAGGTCGTTCTTGGTGGCGTACAACTTGCGCAGGCTCGAGAGGTCGGCTTCGAGGCGACGAAGGCGTTGGTTCATCTTTTCGACCTTGGACGAAGGATGGTGGACCTCCTCCTGCAGATGCAACATCCTGCGTTGAACGAGGGTCATGGCGTGCGACCACGGCTTGATGCCAGCTGCGAGGGTGAAGAGGCGGATGTTGAACGTGTTGAGATATTTGTTGCCGTCGGTCATGGTCTCGCGCATCCAGTGGAGCATGTAGGCGCCCAGCAGAGGGCTCATCACGCAAAAGACGAGGCTGAGCAGCTCCGAACGTCGAAGCTCGGCAGCGGCTGCGCGACGGGCCTGCGCCTGCTCCGCTTTCTCGGCGGGAGACGTGGGAGCAGAGGGCGCACCTTCCGAAAGCATCTGTTCGGTCTCTTCGGCGTCGTCCTCTTCGTCCTGGTCGTGCGTGAGGACGTGTCGGGTCCTGGAGGCGTGGTAGATGTCCCACGGCACGCGGAGGAACTGGTAGAGCCAGAAGCTGGCGAGGATGAGCAGGATGGCATCGGACCATGCATCCGAGTGGCCGCCAAGAAGCGCACCGAGCGGAGGCGCAAGCGCTACACCCAGAGGAGCAAAATGCCATCCTCCAAGCGTGTCGCGCGCTGCTTTCTGAGCAGCTTCGAACTCGGCTTCCTCCTCCTCAGTCATGGAAGGTGGCGCGAGCGGAACAAAGCCGGCTTGCTGCTGCTGCTGCTGTTGCTGATCGCGTCTTGAATAGCCGTTGTTGTCGGCGTAGTCATCCTCTTCTTCCTCTTCAACGTGCTGCATCGGAGGAGCCGAAGCGGAAGAGACCGAACGCCTGCTTCCCGGCCGAGGAGCGTTGAGGCTCGAGGTGGAGTGCGATCGGCTGTGCCGCGCAGGACGATGCGTGTAGGTCGACAGGTCAGGAATGGAAGAGCTTCGGGGCGCATTGAAGCCTGGTCTGGCACTAGCAGACGAAGTGCTGCCGCCTTTGAGTCCGGTCCTCGACGCCGCGCTAAAGTCCATGTCCCGGCCCTCGCCCTCGGCAGCAATCTTTTGCAGCTCGCTCATGTCTGTCGCCTGATCTGCGACGCCATACACGTCGATCGCGTCGATGCGTGTGGTCTCTGCATCGCCTTGGTTGCTGAGAACCGCGATGGTGAGCGAGTCAACCTTTTGAAACTTGACGAAACGCAGCGAGAAGACTTTGCCGCCACCTCCGCTTTCGCCTCCACGGACATGTTCCTCGGAAAGCTCGGCTTCCTGATCTGCTTTGTCTGCAGTGGCGTCGTCGAAGCTGAGGCCGGGTCGATTGGCAAACACCTTGATCTGTTTGGGTGCATGAGCGACTTGCGAGGGGAGGGTTCGGAGCAGAATGCCGGACAGCTTGACCTGCTGCTTGAACTGTGTGCGTGGAAGTGGAATGGAATCGCAAAAGAAGAAAGAGAGATCGCAAAGTCAGCGAAGCTGTGCACGTTGGCACTGCATATGGCACGCTGCACGCACAGTAAGGTGGATGAGGAGCTGCTCGTCGGCATCGCTTTCTAGCCATTTTCCGCCGCTGGGTCCATTGAGAATGTCTTGAAGCCGACGATCCGGCTTTTCGTTCAACGCAGAAGAGCGTTTGGGTTCCACAGTCTTGAGGAGAGAGGACTGTTGCGTTTGAAGCATGATGCAGGGCAAAAAAAGCACAGCGTGCGGGTCAGCCTGATTGAACTGAAACGAATCACGCGCGGACACGAGGAGGGATTGATGGGGGAGGCACTGCTGAAGATTCGTTGCGGCTGGCGTCTAGTTGAGGAAGAAGAGGTACAGAAGGTAGCCACCGAGCACGAGCAACGGCAGCATGTTTTCGAAGCTTACATGACCGTCAGTGATGCCCGCCACCGAGCGCGCACCAAACGAGTTGGACGACGTGCTGCTGCCCGACAGCGTCTGGCCCGAGCCGGAGAAGGCGGACGAGGCACCCGAAGAGTGCTGCTTGACAAGCGCGGTGAGTCGGCTCGGGTCGGCGCCCTGGAGCGTGTCGACGACGCTCTTGTTCTTGAGGAAGAGGAACGTGGGCATGGCGCGAACGCTGTATCGTTGTGCGACGGGCTGAACGCGGTCAACATCGACTTTGAGGAAGACGACGTTGGTGTACTGCAGAGAGCGCGCCACGTTACAAGTAGGAAAAGTCGAGTCAGTTGACGGCTTGAAAGCTGAAGTGTCTGCGTACATGCATGGTGTGCGGTGAGTCGGCTCACTTACCTGTGATGCCAGACGCTGGAAGATGGGTGCGATGACCTTGCATGGACCACACCCTGCCGTTCAGCGCAGAATCGAAAGAGGGACAGAAGGATCAACGAGAAGGATGGTGAGCAGAGTGGTTCGTGGCAATGTATGCGCGTTGAGCGAGAGACACGATACTCACAGGTGGCGTGGAAGTCGACCACGACGAGCTTGGAGCCAGCCGTGTTGAGCTCGCCGTCGAACTCGGCGGCGGACGAGACCTCCTTGACCATCTTGTCTCAAGCCGTGGGGGTGGTGATGCGACCAGGGAGCGAACGAGAGAGTCGAGAATGGGTGCAGTGCGGAAGAAAGGAAGAAAGATCGAGAGACGGTCCGTTGGTGGTAACGGTGCGCAAAAGGAACACGTCGAAACGGTAGAGGCACAACCCCGCACGCAAGGTACTTTCTGGTCAGGAGACAGATCACTCACACACACACACGGCGCGTGGCGAGGCGCTCTGAAACGGTTGCTGGAACAGTCAGTCATGCAGTCTTGTGACTGGTTGTGTGCCTTTGGACCCTGAACTCTGCGAAAAAGCAAAAGCGCGCGCGAGCCGCGACCAACACCTCTCTCTCTTTTTCCTCGCCTCGAGATCGCACCCATGCTCACTCACGCTTCGGACGTGACTGAGCCTTTCGGTTTCGCATTGCCTATCACAGCGCATCAACGGATCTTGTCATCGCTTTCAACTTTTCAGCTCAAGGCCGTTCTGGATCGGATCATACGCCAACCTCGTGAGAACGGAGCGGGAAACTCTCGCTTTCGCTTTCAGCTTGAAAGGAATCGATGCAAGGAGGCCGACGTGAGAAAAAAGTGGCGGCTTCAAAACGCCTCATCGTGAAACGGACCGCATTTTTTTTTTCAGAGCAAATTGTTGGATCGCAGAAGCGCACACTTGACTGATTTTCGATGGGTGGAGGTTTTGCGCTGCAGCGGACGAGGATGACGAGTCCTGAACAGGACCCTGAATCAAGGCTCGAGAAGCTTCTTGAGAAGGCCGAATGCCTGCTGCGGAATACTGCGCTTTCCTTCTTCCCTCCAAACTCATTCTCGAAAGATCCTACAAGATGGCTGCCACCCAAACGGTCGAAGATGGCGAATACCCCGTCAAGCTATACGTCTACGACCTCTCGAGGGGCATGGCACGCTCCATGTCCCTGTCATTGACCGGACGCCAAATCGATGGCATCTGGCACACGAGCATTGTTGCCTGGGATCGCGAGTACTTTTTCGGTCAAGGCATCTCGGTCGTCTATCCAGGTGCCTCCCATCATGGAGCTCCTCTCGAGACCTTCGACCTCGGCATCACTTCAATTGACCGCGAAACCTTCGAAGGCGCCCTGCTGCCCGACCTGCGTGACCGCTTCCGCCCGCAGGACTACAATCTGCTCTCCTGGAACTGCAACAACTTTTCACAGGAAGTGTCCCAGATCCTCACGGGTGCCGACATTCCCGCGCACATCCGATCTCTTCCGCAAGACTTTCTCAGCACGCCCTTTGGTCAAATGCTGCGTCCACAGATCGACGCCATGTTTCGAGCACCGGCTGCGGACCTCACCGCACCTGCTGCGACCGCTGCAGCTGCCTCAAACACATTCAGCAACGATCTGCTGAGCCAAGTTGCTTCTCGAGCGTACACTGGCAACACGCCCATGGAAAGCGCCACGCCATCAAAGGCTTCTTCTGCGGATCCCGTCCACCACATCACGACCGGCAAACAGCTCGACGAGATCCTGTCCGTCTTCCCATGTGTCGCTGTGCTGTTCACCTCCGAGTCGTGTCCACCCTGTCGAATCATCAAGCCCGCCTTCACCGACCTCGCCCACCATCACCACGTCGACGAAACCAAGCCGGGCAATCACAAGCGAGCCGCCTTTGTCCAGGTCGACTCGAACGCTTCCACCTCGAGCCTGTTCGCCTCGTCGAGCGTCACAGCTACGCCCACTGTGAAGCTGTACACTTTCGGAAAGGAGTCGAATCAGGTGAGAGGGGCCGATGTGGGGGAGCTCAAGACGGCCGTCGACTTGATGCTTTTCGAGGTGTACCCACCCCACCCTCATGCGCGACTGTCGAAGCCGCTTCAGGCGCTCGACTCACTGCCCTCGCAGCCTCATCTCTACACTGCCACGCCCAAGCTCGACTCGTTGCTTCAAAAGGTCGATACGATGGTCGCACAGCATCCGGCTAAGAGCTTCGCCGAGAAAGCCGACCTCCAATTGGCACGCAAGACCATCGCCACCGCCTGGATTCCATGGCTCGAGACGATGCGCGACGGCAAAGCCAAACAACCGGCCCCCGCCAGTCTAGCAGACGAGACTTCCAAAGTCGCCAAGCAGCTATCCGAGACGTTTGCCATCGACGCTCTCTTCCCCATTCTGGATCTCTACCGACTGTCGAGCTTGAACGAGGCTTTCGTCACAGCTGCATTTCGACAGCCAACGGCGACCGATCGCAAGGATGTCAACGGCATGATGCGCCTCTTGTCGCTTGTCTCCGAGCTGGCTTACAAAGAGGAATGGACGGCGAGCCATCGACCTCTGCTTCTCACTGCTGCGCGTCTTGTCACCAATCTGGCAGCCTCCACGCCCTTCGTCGAGGTCATCGAGTCGCACGAGAACATCCGCAGCCTCGTGCTCGAGCTGACAACCAGCCTGCTGCTGTGTCCAGATGCAGGCGTGCGAAGCGCTGCCGCCACGTGCGCCTTCAACCTTGCTCTTCATCAGCATGCCGAACGAGCCGACTGGATCAATCGTGACCCACAGGCGCCACCCATGCTCGGCAGTCGTCTGGGCGAGACGTGGGAATCTGAGCTCGCCTCGGCGCTGTTGCAGGCCATTGTCAACGAGTCCGAGTCCGCCGAGACGCTTCATCGTCTGCTCGCCGCTCTCACGCTCCACATTCATCTATCTCAGTTTTGGAGTGACAGCGTTGGGCCCATGCTGCAGGTGTTGGACGCTGCAGATGCTTTGGCCAATGCAAAACGTGGCGAACCGGTGCAGAGTTCGGCAAAAAGGCAGGAGCTTTCTCGGTTGCTGGACGATCTCGTGCTTCTGTTGTCGGCAGAGACTGCGTAGATGCACGCGGGTTCAATCGGATCTAACCGTACCGGCTATCTTCTGGAGACTGCCATCTGCCATTGGCCACGCGACAAGCTGGCATCGTTCTATTGTACGTAACCGATGTCGCCATAGACGATTGAGCCAGTTGACATCTGTCGTGTGAACCGACCAGGCTATGCGCGTTCGCTACCCAGCTACTCCGCCACTCTGGTGCTAAGGATTGATGGAGACGTGAGAAGCCGAAAAGTGGCGTTGGTTGGCGGGAAGGCCTTTCACAGGTCGAAAAAATGTTGCTGTGTTGCTTTGGAAGATCGAGTGTGGGCAGCTTTGTGTGAGTGCGCTTTGTGCGTTGTTTGATTGGATCCCAGCAATGGACATGGCCGGGAAACTCGGCGGCTCTTCTTTTCGATTTTCTTATCTCGAACCTGTCAAGCGAGCAAGCGCATGCGAGGTAGCGAGTCATCCTTCTCTTTCTCGCAGCTGGTCGGAGATCGTTCGACATGCATGTGGTGAAGCGCTTGCTTCTGAAGGGGCATTGATATTCCGCCATCCGCCCTTTCCTCCGTCATTGTCCGCCGCGCTTCAAGATTGCTGAGCGTTGACCGCAAGCGCCCCCGCTTGGGCCCACTCTTTTCCATTTGTCGTGTACCGATTTTTTTCTTCGAAATCGCGATGTTCGACAGCTTCGAAGCGGACCGAGCGCTGGAGCACCATGCCGAACACTGCGGTCACTTGAGTCCATATTGACCGGCGTCCTGATGGACGACCATGGGTGTCGATGGAGCTCGATCGAGCTGTGCGTTGCTGTGAAACTGAACTGGCGACGTCGATGGACAAGTTGCCACTGATGCGAAGCGGTGGATGCGGGGGTCGACTGATAAGGCCTTGCCGATAAGCCATCCGTCTCGGCTAGTCCAAAGGTAGAAAATTTTCGGACTGCATTCGCTCTTCGCGAGCCACATGGTGCAAAGGCATCAGCAATCTCTTCGGTCGGCAGTCCGTCGCCTGACTGGCGAGAGATACAGTAGGCTGTCTCACGCTCATCCAGGAGTTGGGGATCACCGAGATGAAGGGGAGCCCCACTTTTGGAGAGCCGCATCAGATATAAAGCTGGGCTATTCTTGCAGATGTCGTTCGTTTCTGCCCTGTTCGTCAGATCCCCTAATCCTCTTCGCTCTCTTTCTGTATACCATCGGCGCACCACCGCGCAGTGATGGCTGCTTCTATCAAAGCTCTCCCAGAGGGAGCCGGCTGGGCCGTCGTCTGCGGTCTCGGTTTCGTCTTTGCCGGCTTCATGATCCTCATCTCCTTCATCCAGCAACGCTACACCAACCGCTCGATCAAGGACACCGACGAATTCGCCTCTGCTTCGCGCTCGGTCAAGCCTGGTCTTGTCGCAGCCGGCATTGTCTCCGCGTAAGTCCTTCACCCACTTTTTTTCCCGCTCTTTTATTTTTTGCCGCGTCCTCACCGACTTTTATTCGCCTCTCGTCATCATCGTCAGTTGGACATGGTCTTCGACACTCCTCCAATCCACGGCAGTCACATACAAGATGGGTATCACGGGAGGCTACTACTACGCGGCAGGCGCTACTATACAAATCCTTCTGTGCTCTATCATGGCTTGCACGATCAAGTTGAACGCGCCGTTTTGCAGCACCTATCTCGAGGTCCTCAAGGTACGATGGGGCAAATTCTCGCACCTTACCTTCCTGTTCTTCGCCCTGGCCACCAACCTGCTGGTATCCTCGCAGCTCGTCGTCGGTGGCTCGGCCGTCGCCAGCACTCTTACGGGCATTCCGACGCTCGCCGCCATCTGGCTTATCCCTTTGGGAGTGGCCTGCTATGTGCTCGTCGGAGGTATGCGCGCGACCCTGCTTGCCGATTACACCCACACGGTGGGTCTTTTGGTCGTCATTTTCTTTTTCTTTTTCAAAGTGTGGGTTACCGCGGACGAGATCGGAGGCGTCTCTGGCATGGTCAAACTCTTGGCCCAATCGAACGACATCGCAAACAACGCTTCCGGCAGCCCTCTCACGTTCCGATCACGTGAGGGGCTCATCTTCCTAATCATTAACGTCATCGGCAACCTGGGGACCGTCTTCTGCGATCAGAGCTACCACCAGCGTTCGATCGCCTCGAATCCGAACACGGCCGCCCGCGCGTTCCTTTTGGGCGGTTCGGCGTGGTTTGCGATCCCTTTCCTGTTCTCTATGACCATGGGGCTGAGCGCGAGGGGGCTGCTGTACTCGGGGTACTCTCTGATGCCTGCTCTGACGGGTGCGGATGTGACGGCAGGTCTGGCGGCGCCTGCTTCGGGTGTGGCGATCGCGGGCAAGGGCGGTGCGGTGGCGGTGCTGATCATCCTCTTCTTTGCGGTGACGTCGGCATCTTCGGCTCAGCAGGTCGCCGTTGCGTCCGTGCTTACGTTCGACGTCTACAAGCCCTACATCCGCCCCGAGGCGAGTAAGCGCGAGATCTTCATCATGAGCCACGTCGGCGTGCTCATCTGGGCCATCGCCATGGCGGTGATCGGCACCATCTTCCACTACGCCGGCATCTCGCTCGGATGGCTCTACCTCGCGCAGGGCATCATCATTGCTCCTGCTGTCGTGCCCATCTTTTGCGGGCTGGTGTGGAAGCGGACCAACAAGGTGGCGTGCTTGGTGGCCATGCTTGCGGGGGTGATTTGTGGCATTGTTACGTGGCTGGTGACGGCGGCTACGCTGGAGGGCGAGGTGACGGTGGAGAGTACGGGCAAGGACTATCCTACGCTTGCGGGCAATGTGGTGTCGCTCTGCGTGTCGGCGATTATCACGCTGGTGGGCAGTGTGATGCGTCCGGAGACGGAGGACCACTTTGTGCGCACGCGAAGCATCAATGCGCCTGCGGACGTGGTGGAGCGCATGATTGCCAACTCGGGACGAGCCACGCCTGGATCGACCGAATCATCGACGTCCCCCACGGCCGAAAAGACGGAGTACGACAACGAGAAGACCGCCTCTGCGGCGCCGTACACGCTCGAGACGGTCGACTACGTCAAGGCAGCAGGCCTGGACGCCGACGAGCTGCGCAAGACGCTCCGCTTCACCAGCTGGGTCAGCGTCGTCGCGTCGTTTACGCTGTGTGTGCTCATCCCGGCCTGCTTGGCTTCGCGCAAGGTGTGGAACGCCACGGGACTGGCGGCGTATATCTGGATCGGGTTCGTTTGGCTCCTCTGGACGACGTTGGCGGTGGGCGTGCTGCCGATCTGGGAGTCGAGGCATGAGTTGGCGGCGATCTTCAGGGGCATTGGGAGGGATCTGTCGGGCAAGAACGGCAAGCTTGTCGACGGGGAGGATGCTACGACTTCGGAGTAGATGGGGCGGGCTCGACTGTATTCTAGCGCTCAAAATTGTCACTCGTGTATAGAAGCATACAGAGGAAGCTCAATTGCATTTGACACTACCGATATCGCATTTGACGCAGACGCGAGTTGAGTAAGGCTGAAAGAAGGAAGGCTGAAGGCGTGAGTTGAAGGTATGAAAGGCAGTTGATCACGGACGATGACCAGGCGAATCTTGACAGCGGTCAACGTTCGGCAGCTGCTCGACAGGAAAAATAAGGCTGAGAGCGATTTTCGGCGAGGCTCGGCCAAATCCCGAATTTGCGGTGCAGGGTCCAGCTGGTGCTGAGCTGTTTTGGCTCACTCAGCCTTATCTCGACCCGCAAGCATCACTCACGACTACCATCATCCGCATTCCCATGGCTGTGAAATTCCTGCCCCAAGGGCAGCCAACCATCCAGGAACGCCAGCAGCCACCACTCTAGGACATTCAGAAGCCACGCGCCAGGCAACCCCTAACCCACTCGAGCGATTTCCACCATGAACCGGTTCCCCGAAAACGACCCCTACGAGGTGCTCGGCCTGCCGCGCGGGTGCACCGCATTCGAGATCAAGACAGCCTACAAGAAGCTCGCGTTCAAGAACCACCCCGACCGAGCACCGCCCGCGGACAAGGACGCAGCCACGGCGCGCTTCAAAGTGGTCGGCGAAGCATACGAGTTCCTCTCGGACGACCGCAAGCGTCGCGAGTACGACGCCTTTGGTCCAGGACAAAGCGGCGCGTACACAGCAGCCGAGGAGTATCAGGACGACCTGAGCCGCAAGCACTTCGGCACCAGCCCGGACGGGGTGCCGTTTTCGTTCATGTGGGAGTCGAGTGCGGATTCGGCGCGACGGGCGCAGGCGGGGAGGAGGGCGGGCAGACCGTTTGGTGCGGATGGGTTCGATCCGTTCGAGATGTTCAACATGATGTTCAGTAAGGAGTTCGGGTCCATGAATGGCGGTGGCAATGTGGGACGGGGTGCGCAAGATCCGTTTGGAATGATGAACTCGGGGCCTTCGATGGGTGGCGGTGGTGGTGTGTTTGGTGACAATGATCCGTTCTTTCAGAATCACCGCAGGATGGCCGATACTGCCGGGTTTGGATTTGGCGCTCCGTTTGGGTCGTCACGAGGTCCGCCAGCTATGGGCATGCAGTCGAGCGGACCCTTTGGCATGAGCAGCAGCAGCAGCTCCACTAGCACCAGTACAACGTACGGCGGTTTCGCAGGGACAAGCGAGAGCACGACAACGCGCATCATCAACGGACGCAAGGAGACGGTCACGCGCAAGGTCGACGAGAGCGGCAACGTGACGGTCCACACGTCGACGCCCGAGGGGAGCACGGTGCACGTCAACGGTGTACAGCAAGCGCATCATCCGCTGCTTGGAAACGCTGCAGGAGCTTCGACTGCTTTCCTCGGCACAACGGATGCAAGACATCCGAACACTGTCGGAACAGCAGACAATCCGATTGTCGTCGACGCGGAGACAACGCATCCCGCTCACCCGCAGACACACGCTCCGTTTGGATTCGGTGGATTCAACGTCTGAGCTTGCTGCATAACAACATGCTTCCATTCTGCGTGATGACGACTCTTCGTCCCGCCCACTGTTTACCTTTGGCCCCTCGCTCTCTCATTGTACTGGAATGCACACGAATGTCACGAACCAAAGCAACACTCAGAGTCAACGTCTGTGCGTGCTTCGTGAAGATGTCTGTCTGCATCCCAACCGTCGCGTCCATTCTTCCCGCACCTCGCTGTTCAAGCTCTCTCATGCGTCTCATTTGGAGTTCAAACACAAGCTCTCATCTCCTTCGGAATGCACACAAGACAGACAGCGCAGAGTGTGAAACAGTGTTCTTACGTCTGATTATCAGGACGCGTTCGTTGCTACTGATACATTGAACCGAAGCTCCGTTGCTGTTCAAGCTCGACACTTGCTTCAGACCTTGATGCCCTTGGCCTCGAGCATCTTTCGTTCCTCCTCCTCGATCTGCTCGTCGATCTTCGCACCACGGCTAGGGGAATTTCCGTTCTTTCGGGCGGCGTCCGTGGGCTTCTCTTCAGCCTTGGCCTTCTCGGCCTCGGCCTCCTCCTTGGCCTCCTTGCCGGCCTGGGCGAGCTTGTTCTTGATCGACTTTTCGTCCTTGGAGTCGAGCGACTGGTGCGATTCGGGCTGGCCCTTCTCGTGGTCCTTGCGGTCGTCGGTGTGGTGCATGCCGACGTCGGGGTTGGGGCCGGGCGCGTTGCGCTGGTCGCCGTCGGCGCTGTTGACGATCGAGCGGGTGAGCGTGGGAGGAGGTGGTGTTGTCAGCTGCTGTTCGGGACAAGGTGGAGCTTGTTGAAGCTGGTGGCTGCTACTTACGTGTGAGTCTCGTACTGCGATTGCGTCGACATTGTGTATAACGTTTCGGGTGATGGGATAATGTTGGTGAAGGTGAAGCAGTTACGACGAGAAAGCAAGGTGTTATATACTTCTCCAATGGACCCGCACAGACTTCCAACAGAGGCGCTCGGCAGCGTCATGAAGCAGCGCCAGCTCTCCACTCCGGAGCTCGCTTCGAAACCAGTGTCTCCTCCAGCTCCAGCTCTAAGTTAAGCTCTCACACCGCTCAAGGCGAGTCCAATCCGTCCTCACTCGACACACCGAAGGCCGTTCCACAGCGAAAGCGGGAAAACAAACGCAGATCCACTGCGACCACCACTCAGCTGTGCAGGCAGGATTGCAGCTTCACGTCATCCGACACAGGGCTCGAGCTTGCTCCTCGGGAAGGGGGCATTTCTCAAAATAGCAGCACAAGGACCCGATCCAGCAAGACGGTTGAGCGGGGCATCCATGAAGGACTGCGTCAATGTGCCTGACGAGCAAGCGGTGCTCGATCTCACCGGATCGTGTGAGCAAGACGGGTTGACAGCTGCTGGTCGCCGTGATTGGCGCTTGGAAAGAAGGCAGGCGACTCACACTTGCGTCATTGAGCGCATCGTGAGTGTGTGGAGGCTAAGCAGCGTTATTTTTTCAACTTCAAGATGTTAGACCCTCATCCTCGCAGATCAGAGGGTGAACCGATCTCGAAAATCGATCGGGACGATAAAGCGTTTCAGGAAGAACCCGTCGATTCGAGAGACACGTCGTTTCTAGCTTGGACCCTGAACCGATTCGGCAGCGCTCGAGCCTGCACCTCTCTCCCGCTCGAAGCCCACTCGTACACCTCATGCTTGTTCCCAACCAACAGCCTCACATGTGCATGCCTTGACATGCACGCCAACACCTCGCAGACGTCTTCGCCTCGAGGCGCGCCAGAGTCCAACCATTCCTCTCACCTCTCCACCGGAAGATCGCGGCCCAGATCACGTCCACGAACACACCACCAACGTGGACTCGGGCAGGACTCGGACGAGGACGCCAGCACCACGATCCAGATGGACGAGTACGAGCTGGAGCACCGACATCCGAGCGCGTCGGGCGAGCGTCACGATGATGACGACGTAGACGAGGAGATCGAGGAGGGTGAAGATGCCTTGATGCTCGGGCCTGCTTCTGCGTCTGGCGGACAAGGGGATGAGGAGGCGTACGAGCACGGGCGGGGCAAGGCAAGGAATCGCGCAGGTCGCAGGCATGTCTCTACAGGCTCGATCTCCGAAAAGTACGATCCGGACGATCCCATGCACCTGGTCAGCAAGGCGGTTCCGGAACACGACGACCCCACGCTCCCCGCGTTGACGTGGAGAGCGCTGCTGATCGGCTCGTTCTTCTGCGTCATCGGTGCGGCGATAGCGCAGCTCTTCTTCTACAAGTCCAACTCGCCCTCGTTCAGCAGCTACTTTGTCATCTTGATATCGCTGCCCATGGGTCGATGGCTGGCAAACCGCTTGCCGGAACGCACGATCCAGGTGGGCAAATGGTCGGTGCAGCTCAATCCGGGGCCCTTCAGCATCAAGGAGCACATGCTCGTCGCTATCATCGCCTCCTCCGGCGCCGCCTCTGCCTATGCCAGCGACATTATCAACATCCAGGAGCTGTTCTACCATCAGCACATGAACTGGCTTTCGTCGCTGACGCTGCTCACCACGACGCAGGTGTTGGGATTTGGGTTCGCAGGGATGGTGACGAACCTGCTCGTCAAGCCCACATCGATGATCTGGCCAAGCACGCTGGTCACCACATCGCTCTTCCATACGCTGCACGACAAGCAGGCGCCCAACAACCGCGCCAGGCTGCGTCTCTTCGCGCTCGCCTTCGTCGGCATCTACATGTACCAGTTCCTCCCCGCCCTGCTCGCACCCACCCTCTCCAGCGTCGCGATGCTCTGCCTGGTCGACAACAAGATCCCCGCGTTCCGCTCGCTCAGCTCCGGCTACCACGGGCTGGGCTTCCTCAACCTCACGTTCGACTGGAACGCAGCCGGCATGAGCGGACCCTTCTACCAGCCGTGGTGGGCAGCCCTCAACTTTTACGCGGGCTTCGCGGGGATGATGTACCTCGTCATGCCTGTGCTCTACTGGGGGTTCAACTTTTGGGATGCGCAGTCGTTCCCCGAGATCCTCAGTGCCGGGCTGTACAACAGGGAGCACAAGAAGTTTGCCGTCGACACGCTGCTCAACAAGGACAACACGCTGAATGCGCAGGCGTGGGAGACGCAGAAGCCGATGCTGCTCACGCCGTACTTTGCGCTTTCGTACGGGCTCGGGTTTGCGACGCTGACGAGCACCGTGACGCACGTGCTGCTGTGGCACTGGAAGGATATTAAGAAGGCAGCGAGCAATGCGGTGCATGACGATGTGCACAACCGGCTCATGCGCGCGTACGAGCCCGTGCCGCGCCGGTGGTATGCGACGACGTTTGCGCTGACGACGGCGGCGGCGGTGCTGCTGGTCATGCTGACGCCGGCGCTGCAGCTGCCTGTGTGGGCGTTGTTGCTGGCGATCGCGATGGGGTTGTTGTTCATTGTGCCGCTGGGGATTCTGCGCGCGGTGTCGGATACGGGTGTTGGGCTGAACATCATCTCGGAGTTCGTGATCGGGTACATCATGCCCGGCAACCCGATCGGCAACATCCTGTTCAAGACCATGGCGTACATGTCGCTCAACCAGGCGCTCGATCTGGTCAACGACCTCAAGCTCGGACACTACATCAAGATCCCGCCCAAGCACATGTTTGTCGCGCAGCTGTGGGGCACCATGATCGGGTGTGTGGTCAACCTGGTCGTGGTCAACATCGTGCTCGACCCTGCGTCGGGATACCGCGCGTTCCTGGATGGAAGCGTGGAAGACCCCTCGGGCCAGTGGGACGGCAGGAAGGTGCACATCTTCTTCTCGGCGTCCGTCATCTGGGGCCTCGTGGGCCCCGCAGAGTTCTTCTCAGGCGACTACCGAAAGCTCTACCTCGGCTTCCTCTTTGGCGCCCTCCTGCCGTTGATTCCCTACGTTCTGCACAGGAAGTACAAGTCCAAGTGGCTGCCCAAGGTCGCATTCCCCATCATCCTCCACTCGGCCGCGCTGCCGCCCGCGGTGCCGACCAACGTCATCATGACCGGCTTCTTCTTCTCGTGGCTCTCGCAGAAGCACCTGCGCGAAAAACACCCGGTCTGGTTCGAAAAGTTCAACTACGTCCTCTCGGCCGCCCTCGATGCCGGAGCGAGCGTCAATGCGCTGACCATCTTTGTGCTCACGCTCAGCGTGCTCAAGTATGCACCCGTGCCGCACTGGGCCGCGAATCCGTTGCAGGATGCTGAACACTGTAGACCGTCGTAGAAGTGTCAAAGATGCGAATCATAGAGTGCATGCCTTGTCGATGCCGGCAGGTGAATCGCGAGTTGTGAGTCTGGTCGAGCTGTGGAAAGCGTGCGAGGACACGGTCGGCGCAGATGAATGAGATCGAGCTTGACATGGCGAGAACGAAACGAATGAGGGGATACTAACACAAATACACAGAGAGGGAAGAGGGGGAAAGAGAAGCGAGACCGATGCCGGGGTTGAAGAGACGGGGATGTGGACAGCCGAGTGGTGAGTCGCGAGGTCACTCTACGTCTAGTACCCACCACGACCGCGACCCCTACCGCCAAACCCGCCCCGACCACCAGTCGCACCGCCCCTTCCACCGAAACCGCCGCCGCGTCCACCGCTGAATCCACCGCCGCGTCCACCGCCGCGAGCACCGCCGAAGCCGCCGCGTCCACCAGCAGCACCGCCCCTGCCACCAAAGCCACCGCCAAAGCCACCGCCAAAGCCACCACGACCTCTTGGCGCACCACCACGACCGCCGAACCCACCACGGCCACCGGCAGCTCCACCGCGTGCACCGCCCTTCTTCTTCGGCGCCTTTGTCAAGGATTTTGGTTTTGGCAGGAAGCGCTCGATGGGCAAGAGCTTCTCGCCCGAGATGTACACCTTGTCGTCGGCTTTGAATGACGTTGCGACCATGCCGGCGTCCATTTTGACTGTGAAGTACACTTCGTTGATGGGGCCGAGGATTTCGTCTACCTTGCCGATCTGGGACTTGTTTTCGAGGCTGTGAGGGGAGAAACAGGAGTGCCAAAAGTCAGTACGGGAATCCTTGCGAGAACGTGAGTGCGCATGCGCAGTGATGAAGCTTCGCGCGGAGCTATTGGCAACGTACTAGATGGGAGCGTTAAAGTATGGGACATGCTTAGCGTCGGTCGACTGGCAAAGCATCTCGCCCTCCACGGCGTGCATGAACGTGCCCATGGGCTGCACCGTCTCGGGCGGGCCAGCGTTGGCGTATCCACCACGTCCACCACCACCGAAGCCACCGCGTCCACCTCGAGACGAGAAGCCGCCACGACCACCGCGGTCACCGCCTCCACGTCCTCCTCCACGGAACGACATGGTGTGTTATATGTGTTTGTTGTTGGGGTCTTTTGAGAGGCGAAATTTGGTCGACCAGATTAAGTCGTGCAGCACGGTCGATGCAATGAGGCTGTAAGGTCGATGGAACTGCCTCGTCTCCGTTATGATGTCGAGAGAAGGCAGAGAGGTGAGGATGGTGATGGTGAGCAGAGGGTCGAGCTTCAAAACGTCAAGCAAAAAAAGTCAAAAATTTCCCTCAACCGCCAGTTCTTCCTGAGCGCTCAAGGCTGCAACTAACAGCTGCGAAGAAAAAAAATATCAAAAACTCAAAAATGTGCGGAACCGATTTGAAGTGATGCTATCGCACGAGAGCATGTCCTCCACTCAACTCGGCTTTCTGCGGGGGCTTCTTCAGGGTCCAACAACTTTTTCTTGCGGCGCAGCTTTGATGCGCTCTCACCACCATCCACCGCAACACTCTCGACCAGAACAAGACGGTGCAACAATGGATCCGTCACCGGAGGAGATATTATAGCCAGAAATGTTGCTATCAGACCTCTTCAACATCTCCCGGACGGTGCGGCGAGACAAGGCACGCCAACAGGACCTGCTTCCCGTCGCCTCGTCCAGCACCTCTGCACCAACCCGCCTGTGCAACATCTGCTACGCAAATCCGGCTACCTACAACTGTCCGAGATGCAACATCCCGTTCTGCTCGACGATCTGCTTTCGTGGACGCGAGCATCAGGAGTGCTCGAATGCCTTTTCGGCGTCTGCAGTCAGTCTTGTGGAGCAGTCGAGCGAGGTGCGAGCGGACGAGGACGATCGAAGCAATGTTGTCGAAATGTTGGGGAGGCTGGAGAGGAACGAGAAAGAGGCACGTCAGATGCAGCACGACATAGAGGACGACAGTGATGATGATGACGAAGACGAAGACGACGATGCCGTGAAGCTCAGAGCAGACATCACCGCTGACCAAGTCGAGGGTGCGTCAACAGAAGCTCTCCTCACCATGCTGACGCCCAAGGAGAGGCAAAAGTTCCTCGAGGCGATCAAGGACCCGCAATCAGCAGCATTGCTGATGGAAAGACTCGACCGCAAATCCGAGCGACGTGCTCGTCTAGAAGCATCTCCATCACCGCAAGGCGTTCTAATCACATCGCAATCCGACACCGACACGCATCAGCCCAAGGTCGTAAAAGAGTGGCAGTCGTTGCCGTGGTTCGATACTTCGAAAGCAAGCTTCGACTTCTCCCACACGTCGCCGAAACACATCTCGTCCTTTGTGGCTTCCTTCGAAAAGGCCCTCTCTGCCGAACGCTCCAGGTCGAAGACACAAGGTCCGTCGCCGTCGGTGAATCTCGTATACAACCTTTGCGCTGTCCTCATGGCATATGCGTACGCGCTCCGGCACTTGGACCTCACGAGTTTGTCGGTGAGATCTGTCACGTCGGACTCTGCGCACAAGAACATCTCGGAGGAGATCGCTGTCGTGCCAGCGACCGGGCAAGACGACGAAGACGACGACGAGCCTCCACCGCTCGAGCCTGACAGTCCGACCAGCTTCACTCCAGATTCAGCCTCGCTTCTTCCAGCTGCGAAAGCTGCTTCTACATCGACATCCGACTCGCAGGTGCAGCAGGACCTAGCACGATCCGAACAAGCCTTCGATCAGCTCAACCGTCTAGTCCCGTTCCTCTTCACACAACCGACCAGCAGCACAACTGCGACGGTGGGCGGCCGCAACGACCACAGCAAGTTGCTGCTTGCTTCGCTCGACGATGCCTCCATGTGGCTCCTCTCTCGTTTGTCTTTGGACTCTGAAGTCGGTCCAGGTGGCGCTGACGCCATCAGTCTGCAGCTGTTGCAAGACCTCGCGAAGCTGCTCGCGCACGAACGTCTGGTCCCTACCTTTGCTCAAGGACAAGAGGTCGAGCCAAGATTTTGGTTGGCTTCAATGCTCGCGTCGCTGTCACCGCAGCAAGCATTCACTGCCGCACAAATGCCGCTCTTGCTCAACGCGGTCGCCGACATCTACTTTCTACTGGAGCATCTGTCCACCTCAACCTCGAGTCCGTCGTCCGCGCCCATGTCGATATCCATCCAACCAAAATCCATCAAGCTGGCCCAGCGCAAGCTCTGCTTCTACCTTGGGAGCGTCGTGAATGCGCTTCAGCAGTCCGCAACAAGGCTGCAACTTGACTCCGAGCTGCAACAACACATCCAGCGACTCCGCCACCAGATCGACGCGGCCAACCAAGCAGACAAGGTCGCAGCAGCTGTCAATCTGTTCAGCAACGGCAGTGCTCAGCAGTCGACTAACTCCAGCATCGAGGCCGCAATCTGAATGTCAAAAACATCAATCACTATCAGCATTAGCATTCGCAATTCATATACCCATCGTTCAGCAAGCGCATCATGACGGAAGACAAGAGAGCGAAAACAAGTTTTTGAAAGAGAGAGCGAATTGCAAGACAGTACGTACAAGAGTGACAGAGGAAGATCACTGGCGAGAAGTGACGAGACAGCGAAACACGATAAACAACCAAGACGACGAAACACGGCGACTGCGCAAAACAAGACGGGAGACGATCGCGACTTTTTTTCAACGAGCCTCGTAGATGACGTGCATCGCCGTGTCGATCGGAAGCGGATACTCGGCTCCGTGGTTGCTGACAAAGTAGGGCAGCTTCTCGTTGGCCGTGGGACCAGCGTCGTTGACCACAGGAGGAGGGCCAGAAGCAGCCATGCGAAGGTTCGAATGCTTGAAAAACTGCTTGGCCATGGCCGGAAGAGCCACTTCGAGGAGCGACTGAGTTGGGGCATCGCCGAGACCGAGGCGGACAGGCTTCTTGCTGCTGGGAGCGAAGCGCTCGGGATCGCTCGAGAGCTGTGGATCGCGGTACAGAGCCGAGGGCGAGATGTAGACGCCGTCGCCCACCTGCACGTGCACTTTGCCGTCGTCGACGTCGGGCAGGGCCACCGACTGGAGCGCAAACTTGGCTTGCGGCGGCGTGATGCTGCTGAGACGGTAGGCCTCCATGAGGCGGTTGCGCAGCTCGGCGTTCGAGGCAGGGTCGTTCTTCTGCGCCAGCGTGTACATGGCAGAGAGGTGCTCAGCATTCCCCTCTTCCAGGAACCACTTGAACGTCTGCACCAGCACCAGCGCGTGGGTCGCCGTGAGAGACACCATCATGTGCAGGCAGTCCTTAACGAGCTCGTCGTTGCTCTTGCCCGAGGCAAACAGCGTGTGGTAGAAGTGCTTGGCCATCTCGTTGGCAGCAATGTTGCGCGGTCCGCCAACGACGTTCGAGATGCCCTGCACAATCGAAAAGACGGGCGACAAGATGCCGTCGACCGTGTGGATGCGAGCCCAGATGAGTTTCTTGAGACGACGCGTGCATGCCTCGGACTCCTCCTCGAGGTTCCACGTCTGGTGACCCTGGAAGTCAAACGAGCCGTACATGGCGTAGGCGAGCGGCTTGGCGAGCGTCGTGGACAGCTCTTCGGGCGACATACCGAGGTGAAGGCCGTGGCTGCCGGGCGTGGGCAGCGCAAAGAGCTTGGCCGTGAACTGAGCCGAGACCGTGTTGACCACCTCGATGAGATCCACGATCCTCTCGCGACCCGAAGGCGAGTAAGGGATGCTTCGGTCCTTCATGATCAAGCCGGTGTTGACGCTGTAGAAGTCGGCCACCTCGTCGTGGAAGCGCGGAATCGAGTGGAGCGCAGAGGTCATGAGGCTCTCGTCGTACGACATGGGCGGCAGCGCGACAAAGTAGCGGCTGTCCTCGAGGATCTCCTTGCTAGCCGCGTACGACTCGATCGCATACCAGCGACGGGGAGGCGCCGGATAAGACGTGTCATACTGCTCGAGCACGTGCTTCTCCTTGAGCATGGTGACCGTCCTCTCGGGAATGCGGAAGGGGAACAGCGCGTAGACCGAGTTGTAGGGGAACTGTCCGGGCAGGTTGGCCATGATGAGCTTGCCCATCAGACCGTGTCCGCCGGGCTGCGGCGTGGTGCAGTATTCGTAGCCGGCGCTCGTCAGGTTCGACGTGGAGAAGTCGTTGGTGTAGAAGCGGTCGCCTCGGGTGAGCGCGGCCGCGTCGCTGAGGATACCGCGCGAGATCGTGTAGCCGGGGCAGAGACCGCTGCCGGGGATGCTGGGCTTGGCCTCTTCGGCCATGAGGCCCGGGTAGAGCTCGAGGTTGTCAATGTCGCCGTAGAGCATCTCGGCTGCCCTGGAGATCTTGGGATCGGGGTTCCACTCGCTGAACGAGTTGTACGTCTTGAGGCCGAGGAAGTGGCGGAACTCGTTCATGGTGCAGAGCGCCCAGTCCTTGCGGGCCGTGATCATGCCGAGGATCTCGATGGGGCGGAACCAGCTCGGGTGGCCGCGGGCGCGGAAGGCGGCAGCCACGTCCGAGACGGCATCCTTGACGACCTGGGCAATCAGCGCGTCGTCAAACTTGCCCTGCGCATCTCTCTCCCAGTTGTGGAGGTTCCACTCGCCTGGATCCGTGTCGAGGAAGTCGTGCTTGAGCGCTGCTGCTGCTGCGACAAACTCCATGGGAGAGACCTCGTCGGGGCTCTTGCCTGGAAACTGGGCCTCGAGGAACTCGTTCATCCACTTTTCGTCGTTCTGCGACACGGCTGCGTGCCAACGGTAGAGCACCGAGAACTCGGCCGCGACCGAGTTGCCGATGCCACGCTCGAGGCTGCCGGGGCCGCCGATGCCCTTGATCACGTTCAGGGGGTCGACGTACCACTCCGAGTCGTTCGTGTTGAGGATGACGGGGATGTAGTCGCGCAGGATGATGTGCAAGAAGTGACCGCAGTTGACGAGACGCGCAATGCCAAAGAGCTCCTCGTCGAGCGCCTCGCCCTCGAGGTCGTCGAAGCGCTTGTTCTCGTTGACCTCGTACAGACGCTTGGCGATAAAATTGTGGTTGCGGCTGAAGAGCACGCCGAGCGCAGCCGTCGCGGGCGGCATCATGGCCAGACGCCAGTCGCCGATGGCGTCGGGCTTCAGCAGACCGAGCGTGCCCGTTCGCACGCACGTCTGCTCTTCGAGGTCGGCGCCGTAGACGACCTGCAGATCGAGGTACGACGAATGCTCGTTGTAGGCAGAGTGGGCGCCGGGCTGACGCGTGGTGGAGAAGATGTCGTGGATGATGATGTTGGCAAAGTTGAAGAGCAGCGAGCTGATGCCGGTAGGGTGCGGCTCGAAGCTGTCTCGCGCAAGCAACAGGTCGTAGACGGTGCCCGGGTCGGGAAGGTTGACCTGCTGTGGATGCGTGCGCTGCACGTTGCGAGAGTAGGGCTGGTTCGAGGCACCGAGCTTGGGGTTCATGATATTGTTGTCCGAGCCATCGGGGCGTCGGAAGCGGTGCTCGGGACCCAGAAACGAGACGGCAGGATGCGGAAGGTCACCCCAGATGATGCCGATCAGGGCGTCGGAGAGCGTACGGCTGATGTTGGACGTGACGGGCATGCTGGCGAGCAGCGTGATGAGCTGCTCGAGCAAGAGCTTGCGATCGTCCAAGCCTCCGCCCGTGAGGCCTGTGACGAGCAGGTTGGGTGCTTGACCAAGCAGCTTGACATCGTTGACGATTCGGCTGCGGTTGAGCTGGTCCAGCAGCATCTGCAGCGACTCGATCGAGGTGGTGGTGGCCGCTGACGTCTTTTGCTTTGCCTGCTTCACCGCGGCCTGTGCCTTTTTGCGCGTCTCGGTGGCGGATAGACCGGCAGCATCGGTGGTCTGGTTCACCTTGTCCTTGACAAAGGTCTTGACCTGAGAGAAGCGAAAGAGCGGGTCGAAGATAGAAAGCAAGAAGGATGTGTGGTCAGAAAACAGCAATGAGGGGGCTGAAAGAACAGGAGAGTAAGGGTTTCGTCTAGACGTACCTGCTCCATCGTCTCGGTGGTCATCGTCGCCATCGTGAAGGATCTGTCGAGCAGCAAGGGCTGCTACCGTCCGAGGAGGGTGTCGAGGATGAAATCGAGCTGACCCAAAGAGGATTCTCGGATGGGCTCTGAGGAAGGGACGGTGGGCGAGGTGAGGAGGTGGTGATGGTTGACGGGGACGGACGTGAGGGAGGAGAGGCCTTGCCATTGGCTCCGAGCCGTGAGAGGATGTATATATACCTTTCAGTCTTTGCAGCGGCTTGGCTGGCTGACTGTCTAGAGCAGACAGGGTTGACTCTCGACTGCCGACTCTAGGTAGCCGCGCAGTTGCTCAGCTCGAAGTGCACGGCTTCGAGGAGGAGGAGACGGGCAGGCAGGCAGGCAGGCAGGCAGGCAGGCAGTCAGGCAGGCACTGGAACGAGGCGGCGGCAGACCATGCTTCTTCGGAGTTGGAGCGGGCAGAGCGAGA